>JAECMU010086637.1:0-10687 GCA_016106625.1 Dracogyra subfuscus
GCAAATGTGGCTGTGATAAAAAGTACACATTGTTTTGCCTTTATCCCTCAGGTTTGAAAGCATTCGAGAGTCTTCTAGGGAATCTTTTAAATGGGTTGTGTAGAAATTAAAATATTTCCCAGATACTTTATGAAACATTTCACTTGTTAGCACATAATTCACATAATTCATAATTCATGAAATGCAACTTAAAAGTTTAATATATTCATGATTAATATATACCAAAAAGCTATAATTAAAAAAATAATAATGTTATATAGACTATAATTTTATCATAATTATTTTGTTAGGCAAATTGAAATATGAATTCAGTGGCGACAGATTTTGTGACCAAATTTGTCAGATTGCTAAAGATTTTTAGGATTAAACTTATTAAAAGCAGTGATTTTGAAAGATTTAGTGTAAAGACGAGTCTATCTTACCAGATGACTGCTGGTAACATTTTGTTCAGAATATAACATTTTTATCTACATGTATCTGTCAAGATTTTTTTTTTTTAACTTAGTTTGAACTTGCTTGTCACCTATCAGTCTTAGAAAGTAGTGTAATTAAAAAATTGCTATGATCATTTAAGATTTAAAAAAAAAATTAAAAATATATTTGTGGTTTGTAAAAGTGACAACTTAATGACAAATGGTAAAAATTGAGATGGGAAGTGTTTTTATACATTTATTTATGCTATTTGAATTTGTAAGGTTATTTCAAGAGGATGTTAGACAGCCAAATAGAATATAATGTTGACTTTCAGGAGTAACTGAAAAAGAATAGTGTTGAATGTAAGATTGTTTTTTTAAACGCAAGGTTTCAGTTGAAGAGTTCATTTTCTAAATACGAAATATCCATTTACCATTCTGAGAAAAACAGTTTATATTAAAATTGTAGATAAACACTTTTACTTAAGAATCATTTTGTTAGAAAATTGATATTTTGACAAACTATTTACTGCTATGAATGTTTGCCTATCCGTATAAACATCAAGTGCTATTAGCAATCGGGGGTGGGGTGGGGGGTGGACGGACTGCTCTTAACACACTGAGTTGGCCTAATCGAAGTGTTCGTCCACTGTACATATTTCTGAAACATGTTTTTTCATGTGGTCTTAAAAATTGAAAATAATGAGCTTAAAATGTGTAAAATAATTATTTTGTTTTAACCTACTTAAAAATGTAACACACTTTCCTGTTTACTGGCTGGTGTTACACTGTTGTTCACTAGAATGCTGGTTTTACATCCACATTGTTTATTTTTCTTATTTTAATGGAGAACATTTTTTATGTGGAATAATCATGATATTCAGTACTGGCCCTGTGCTTATAAACCTTAAAGTTTTAACATCATGGCAATGCCATTCATACAGCATTACGTTAAAGTCTGAACTTACATATTGTTTTAATTCTTCACCATTTCCTAGAAGTGAATATGTGAGCCATTTAACTTGTGTCACAATTAGGAACTATAGTGGACCGTGATGAATGAACTCTCACCTGGAAGTGATCTGTGTAGTGAGACCTAACCTGAGATAATACAGTGTGATACTGCAGGTTTGGTGACTGATTGAGGAGGATATCATGTTTTTCTACAAAGTGACTAGTCAGTATTGCTGTCTGGATCAAATCACACTTTTATAACCTCCCAAAAATTGAACATGGAAATTGTGTTTCGGAATGAACTCTTCAATCTTATTTTATTAATGTGGCGTTTAATGTGAAGACAATTTGAAAAAAATAACTTCCTACTTGTCTGTAATTTTGTGAGATAAATAAGTTGCAATTTGGAAAGAACCAGACTCCATTGAATTTTGATCTCGTAACAAGTTTTATAACAGTATTAAGTTTGTTCATAAATCCTAACTGAAAAATGAAATTGTGACTGCTACACAGCATTCAATGATGGATTACTTATTACATGTACTTACAATTTTACATGCTATTTATTATTTTGTGTACTATATGAATTTAATACTGTTATAAATAGATTTTAAACAGAAGTGCCAGACTTTAAGAGTCATTTGACTTGCCACAGTAGGTATGGTTATTGCGTTTATTGAAAAATAAACCAAATTCTATGCTTTTATTATTTATATGGTTGTACATTTATATGGTAATGACTAAACAGAAATTTATCAGTATTCATAATTTTTCATGATCAATTCTAGTAATCTTGACAATGCAATTGCCTTATGACTAAATTTTATTGCTGTTGCATGTTACGTTATTGGCTCAAAATATGAGTAATAAACACATTTCCAGTAGAGTGATATTTTATGCTGAAAATAAATTGTGGAAATAATGTTGATTAGTATACAATATCAATAAATGACTGCTCAGATCATTGTTTTTGTTGTTATTGACAATGGTGCAAGTTGAAGGTATCAGTAAAAATATCAATAAAAATGGTTTCCAGATTGCTATAAAATTACAGGCACTGTTTATCCAACACTAGTAATCAGGTATTGTCAAAGGGGTAATTGCATGAAATATGAGCTTTGTGTTGGTTAGATATACTACTCAAAATAAGTTAAAGGTCAACAGACATTTTTACATTACTGTATATAAATGTATGATGATTTCATATTGAGGTGAACGGATCGTTTCTTAGAGCCTGGTTACAGATGACCTGAATGAGATCAGTAGTCAACATTTGGGGTTTGTTCCATGCTAATCACAGACTTCAAACCATTGAAGGTGTTGGGGGCAACTGTGTGATGCACCTGGAAATTATGGAATGTGTTTCAATGCGTTGATAAACAGACCTGTACATTTTTTACTAAGATATCTGTGGTCAAAACATACGTTCAGTCTAATAATTGATATTAACATTAATGTTTCAGGTCACCTAATATTTTTGTAGAGTATATTAGGTAGTCATTGCAAGATACATAATATAGTTTTAACTGGTATAACCTGCCATTATAAATGCAACATTAATTGCATGTTTGTAACATGGTACAATGCAAACTTGAAACACTGTTTATAGTTTGCATACCTCTTTACACGGTTTGATTAACTAGTTTAATTCATTTATTTACCAGATAAAATGTGTTGAGTACGTCATTAAAACATTTCCTTCCTTATATATTTACCATTGTTGGACACACAATGGCCTATATACATTGTATACGTTTTGTGCTAGGATGTCATTAAGTATTCGTTCATCTACTATTTGGCTGCAAAAGATTTTTAATGAAATTATTTTTGACCATAACCTTTAATAATAGCATTTTCAGTGTCAGAAATTAAATGCAGTTGCAAATTTATTTATTTATTGCTATGTTTTTCTAATAATTATGTCATTATTTTTTCATTCAAAGATTTCTTTTAATTATTTTATTTTACATTTGTGGGTGGTATTCAATGATTTAGTGCATTAGTACAATCATGTTAACTATGGCCATGAATGTACTTTATCCTTAAAAAAAAATCAAAATAGCTACTAAATTAAAAAAGAAGCAGGAATAAATAATAATAATAATAATAATTAATACTGTATGATTTTTCATAAAGGTAAAAAATGTGATTAAAATAGGATTTGCACATTAAGAAATAAGCGAAACTCGTGCACATATTATTTACATACATCATAAATTTGTATTTTATAATACTGAAGTGGCGATGAATATATGGTTTCATTAACATGGTTATTCTGCATACTGTTATTTTGTAATAATTATATATGTAATTGGCCTTTGTTTTGTTTAAAATTATCAGTGCTCTGGTGTTCACATTTATTACTTCATTCACATATGCATTCCACCCATTAAATAGGAGTGATAATAAACTATGTATACAGATTTAGTTGTGTACACAGTGGATCAAATTGAGGTTGGGAAGGACAGGTAATCATTATACAAACAATGACAGAGATAAGACCAATCTACATGTATTTTGTGTTAGGATGTCGTTAAACATCTATTCTACATGTTTACTGAAAGGATTTACAAGATTCCACCAAGAGCATACATAAAGTATAGCTATTGTATACACTTGATGAAACAACCTAAGGAGCAGTTCATTTTGTATAATAAATAAAGTCTTAATAATTTCAACAGAAATAGCATCAAACTTTAAAAGTTTCCTTTTGAATTAGTTGCTACTACTGGAAGTATTCAAAGTAAAACTATTTTCAACAAGTAATGAGAACTTGCCAACACATTTTTCATAAGAAATTTCATACCCTCAAGTTGAAGGGCCTCAACATATCGGTTTTCAGTCTGGGTAATACAAACTTTGTAACCTCAATTAAGACTGGTTTAGTATGCCTATGTTTCATGATAATGACCAATAACTTCTACATTATATTAAATACTTTACAACCAACTAAACCAAATAGCTCCAATTAATTTTCAGTGAACGACCAAAAATTATGCTTCCTATTTTCTTTTGGACCTAATTCTATGGGACATTTTCAAATTCAACAGCACATAAACAAAACTTATCTCACCCACTACCAATCCAAGTCTGGCTGCTGGTGCTCCTTTGCACTTGCCAGCACAGGTGTCCCCTCTTCCCACAGTCCCTTTCCTGTCCTGGATGAAGGAGCCGGCATGTGTTGACACATTGGCCCATGATATGCGTGTGCAACAACAGCTTGTTTTGAATGTGCATGTCAAAACCTATGACCTAATCAGACTGGTTTCGAAAATTCTTAATACTTCTAATGCTGAGGTGTGTGCAATTCTATTTGTGTGAAAGTGTATATCTGTTTCCCTTCTTAGTAATAAGAGTAATTGCTAGGAGTTTCCTTGGGACATTCACTATCTATTTTAGCATAATAAAACAGACAGTTTAACTGAGTATATATTTATTTACAAAACTATTTTTGTTACATCATTATTTACAAACAAAGGTATCTGCTATCTGTCCAACTTGGATGTGCTTGGTTTAGGATCACTTGTCACTGAAAATAAAGAGTAAAATGTTAATCTATTATAGTGGATGAAGTTAATGAAATCTTTAAATATTTGACCAAAGGGAAATAACTCTTATTAGTGGACTATAAAGGCATATTACCACAGATGTACAAGTACTCGTTTCTCTCTAAAATTTAACATGGATTATAAATTGAAATGACATTCATTTGGAATACCAAACCTCACTACTGTATCACCCAAAACATTTTTAAATTGACAGTAGCTGACTACTTGTTCTTGTTAAAATACACCCTAAATTGTATTTTACAAAATTGTTGGTCCATCTTGCAGTAGTGGTTTACTGTTCCCATCGGCTTCTCTATGTAAAGACTATATCAGGCAAATACTACATATAATAAACACACAGTAAAATCTATAAAATCATGTCTGTTTTTCTCTTCTTTTTTATAAGAATAATGAATGTTGGGTTTTAAAGGTCTCATTAGACCATGACATTTTTAATCTGATATTACAAATTATGTCATTATTTACAGTAATTTTGACCGTTACTGCTGTTGAATCTTCCTGCCAGGTAGTTAATTAATTAATATGTAGTGACATCATGCAATGTTTGTAGCTAATACTGCAATGAACAAACTAGATTAATAATAACATAATGAGACTCTTTGAACAATATTATAGGTAGTACTAGACCAAATAACATCTGGCTGGGTCAAAGTCCGAGGTGCACGTAACTTTTGGAGATAAATGTGAGTGTGTGTGATGTGATACAATGTTGGTGCATCTGACAAGTAAATTCCTGTAATTTAATTTGAACTAGTGTCAGTGTACCAACCACCATTGCACTGGAAACATGGGGTCCTACTACAAATAGCAGGACACTTTTTGTGCAGAACTAGGGTAGTCATAGATGCTACCTGTTACCTCTGAATTCATTGTTATTTCCTTTAAGGGTGAGGGGTGGTAATATTTATACGTTGATTGAAATGTTCCAGATAGGAGTTTTAGCCATGTGTTACTACTGTTATCATATGACTCATGTAATTTGGCCACGGAATACTCTTCTCCATAATCTGTCGGGCAGGGGATACTAAATTACATAAAATATTACTGTGTATACATACAGCTTACAAACTGCAGTCTTTCTAAATTTATATATTAAAATAATAATAATAATAATAATAAAAATAAAGAAAAAAAACTTGAATATATTTGGTTCTTGGTGCACAAATATGCAACTGAATTGTTGCAGCTCTAATTTTGACACTGATGGGATGCCCATCACATAACTCGAAATATAATCCATCTTTGTCGTCGAACTTGCCATTATTGTAACAGATTTATAGGATATTGCCATAATTCAATTTTATTTACAAAATGTCAATAATAAGTGGGATATGGTGGTCATGTACTAAATGGTTAAATAAAGTACTTTCACAATTACAATAGGCAGTTGAAGTTGAATATTGATGCCAAACATTTTTGCTATTGTACCAGTATACATTGTTTTTATGCTTAATGAAGCCGGTCAAAGGGGCGGAGGAGAGGGGGGTCCAGGGATATATGCCAGCCGCTTCAGTCACTTCAAACAATACACTTGAATTAATCTCACTTTTCATGCAATTACTCAACTTTCATGCAATTACAAATGATGTAAGATTGTTGAGACAAAAGTGATCTTACAATACAGAAACAATTATCACAGGCCTAAATCCATTTAACAGACCTGTTTCTTGATTGGGCTTTGATTTATTTTGCTTCAGAAAAGGTTCATGGAGAACTTCGTATAGTCGATGTGCCTATATAAAAAAAACATCCGTTTTTAAAATGATATACAGATTTTGTGTGGAATAATAAATGCTCTGCTTTATAACATCCATTTGACAAAATACTTTAATATTAGGTGAAACATAAAGAACTTGAACATTAAAAAAAGTTTGTTATAGTTTGTTTTGTTTGAAGTCAAACATAAGCCTTATGTGTTGGAAAGATGCAACCAACACATACTAAATGGGGCAGACAATTTCTTTTGTTTTGGAGACATCCGGTACTCTAGCTTGGGGTGAAGTGATGTCAGCTCCGACCAACTCCTGTATGCACAGTGTAAACAAAAGCAGTAATTTACAAGGCACTTCTCTTTAAATTAGTTTAATTTGTTTTTGTTTTTTTTGTTTGTTTAACAACACACTCAACACATTTTAACTACGGTTATATCGGCGTCGGACATATGGTTATGTTGAGAAAAAAACCCAGTGGTTAGCTGACGGGGGTCGATCCTAGACCGACCACGCATCAGGTGGGCACTGTACCACTAGGCTATGCTGCCCGCTTTAGTTTAATATACCGGACTTGTAAAACAACATAAATGATGTGATAATATAATAATCTATTGAACTAAATATATTTCAAGTTGCACTCTACCTGCCAATCAGGAATCACAGGTAGAGACGACCAACACAATAGATCAATTAACTAAAAAACCACTATGTGTTTTATTTCTGTAGGTTAATGCCTGGATAAAACATGGTACAATTATTTTGACTCGTTGTGTAGACACTTTGACAATGGTGGTTTATTTTGTATTGAAAAATAATATATACTTACTGCTGGCTTACTTGGATGGATATTATTACAGAACATTGCAATGCATGGCTGTTTTATTATTCCCCCAAAACAAGGTACATTTGTTTCACTAGTTCTGACTCATTCCTGATGTTATGAGTTAAATTTTATTACGTAACCACCGACTTGCCAGAATGGAATGGAACAAAATTTCTCTGAAATGGAATAAAATGGCTGCGCCCATCACATTTAACTGTTTTATTAATTAAATATAATAATATACTTATTATTAAATTATACATACCAGTCCAAAGGCCATGCACAAGCATATCTTTAACAACACCATAAGAGTACATTGATTAATGAATCTTCGACTATTCGATGTCAAACATTTGATCATTCTGACATGTATTCATCCTAGGAAACCTGCTACATTTGTTTTCTAATGCAGCAAAGGGATCTTTTATATGAACTTTCCCACAGACAGAAAAGCACATACTACAGCTTTTGACCAGTCATAGTTGGAACGAGAAAACCCCCAATCAGTTGAATGGATCCACCTAGATGGTTCGATCCTGTGATGCAAATAGCTAAGGGAGTGAACATGAAACAGTGAATGACAGCAAGTTATTGTTTTAAATGAGTAGAAATTAGAAAACAATCACCACAGTAACTGTAAACTAAAACACCCAATATAAAATGATCTAATTGGTTCTAGTTTCACCTACAGCCCTCGAAATTTGCGACAGCAATCGACAATGCCGTCGCAAAAGCTATCGCAAAATCGATTTGCGACAGCATTTCATTGCCGTCGCAAATCTAAAGGAATTTTTCTCTGAACTCGGTCCAATTACAGATCCTAAAAAGAAAGCAAAATTGGATGTGGCCCAATGTTTCCTCAATTAATATTAACAATTTATTCCAGTATAGAAGCTTACGAAAATAAACTTGAGATGTCATGTTTTAGCATATTATTACTGCAGTGGATCATATATGAATACTTTTGACAGCATTAATTTTTTCTTTTGTGTGTCGTAATTGATTGATTGAAAATTGATTTGTGACGGCACTTAATTGCCGTAGCAAACTTGTCCGAATTTCAAGGGCTGCACCTACCTTCTGTGGTCCAAAACCAGGGCAGAGAGACAGTTCCTCACTGGTAGCCTGCATCACCCTCTCCACACACTGTAGAGGAAAGAAGTGCAGTGAGAATCAATCAATGAATGGTTAACAACACCTCAACATTCACATCGACTAGTCGGCGTCACAGGGTTAGTGAGACAACCAACAGAAATGTTTCATTAATATAAAATAGCAAGCAGTATTAAAAACGTGAATTTGAAACTATTCCAAGTGTTCAAGGCCCTCCTTATAATATTCTTATACACTGAGTGCATTATGGGTTTCAATGAAATTAATTCCCAACATATTACTATAGTAACAAATGTTCATTTGGACTAAAAATATTTTGTGATTATTTGCCAAATGTAAAAGATAATTAAGAAATTATTATTGATTACCTATAATTTTTGTATAGGCTAAAATACTGGACAGAATATTTTCAATATGTTCAATACATGCCAACTGGCAGGCTTGAACAAGATATTACTGTGGACAGGATTGCAATTTGCATGGTTACTCATTTAAAGTCTCTGGTTTGGGTGTACAACTGTTTTACATTAATACATCGGGCAGCACAGATTAAGAGAATCTATCAATGTTGTGAGGTGTAGGTAAGGCAATTCCAACCCGAGCGACCAGATATTTTTGTGAGAGCCAATGTTTACCTTACAAAAACATTTTGTGCCCAGGGTTGGAATTGCCGTATCTATACTTCATAACAGTGACTGATTCTTTTTCTTGCCCATATACGTACAGAAACAAAACATTAATTTAGTAAGCTACAGTTTGTTTATTCAAAAAAGATTCATAAACATTTCAGTATTTTTTTTATCTACAAACTCATTTAATCATATGTGGAAAAACATAGTCCACATTATGCAATGACATGAAAATGATGTCAGGCATATTTAGAAATCATCTGGCTTCAGAGGCTTGGACAGATTTATCTAACACCATGCAAAAACTGACTAACTGAGTCCAATGGGCAAAAAAATCTCATCACACATGTGATTACTGATGTAAAAAAACATACCCCAAATATTGACATGAGAGTCATGCAGTCCGTCTTGTTAACCGATTTCACAGTCGTCAGACAATCAGTCACCTACAAGAATACCATATAACAAAGAATTAACTTTTAATAGACACTAAAACAAAGATGAAATAAACATTAAAACAGAGACAAAGACACACAAGGGTGTGACAAAAAAAATAAAAAAATGAGTAAGAATGATTAGCTTGCGCAATACTCCAGTTCCAAACAAACTGATCACACATTTCTTTAATATGGTCATTCTTTGTTCCAGACTATGCAGTGCTCACATTTTTCAATCAAGCAAATAGTTTTTCTTTTACATTACTTTGTATAAGATGTGTGTTACCGGAAAACATGTGACAGCAATTAGATCAGTGCATTAACATAAACTGTTTTACCCAGATCTAACAAAACTGCAACTGAAACTTATGGCATAGAACACTTTGTTCAGTATCACATTGTGATTTCACTATGCACATTTCTAAAACATTAAATAGTAGTTGTAACTCAATTTTAAACTGATCACCAGCTATTGTCAATCAAACTTTTTAAAATAAAATGTTTCCTGTAGGGTAAGTTTCAAATGTTTAGGAACCATACCATCACCTATCATACAACTTGATATTTTTCTCTTTACCAAAGTAAACTGTTTCCTGAAGATACAGAAATTTTGGACCCTTTTAATTATGCAAACATTCATTAATTATTATTTGAATCAGGTGATTGAAAATGATGCCCTTTCCGCTAGTTTTAGCTGCATGCATTTTGATGGCTTGTTAAGTTATGTTGTAAGGATTTGTCCGATTTGTATTTAGTTTATATTTGTGAATGAAGGGAACGTGTCAAATATTTATACTGTTGGGGGACTGTAGACAACAAGCAAGTTTCAGGCGTGAATGTACCTACATTTTTTTGGCCACTGACTGAGTTTACTCTGCTATGGCATTTTCCATTAATTTATCAGATAAAAAAGTGCATTACTACATGATATCTGTCACAATTTTATTGCTTTTTGTATCTTTCACATGTGTTTTCTTCAAAATATCTAAATATTGTTGCCTGAATAATCTGGCTAGTTACAGAAAAGTAGTGCAAGT
>JAECMU010086670.1:0-12269 GCA_016106625.1 Dracogyra subfuscus
CACACACACACACACACACAGTACACACACACACACACACACACAGTACACACACACAGACACACACACAGTACACACACACACATACACACACATACAGACACACACATACAGACACACACATACACAGTGTTGTTGTTATATCCAGTGGTAGTATGTAAAGCAAGCGTAGAGTGCTCAACTGAAAAGTAATGGTTTGTAGGACTGATACAGGACTCAAGCTTTTTGTTTTCTATCATAACCAGGTGCAGCAAAGGACATGACATGTACTGTCCTGTTCCGTGCTGCGTGATGGTAGGAGTAGCCTTTATGACACCTTCCTAAAAGATTATACAGCAATCATTCACTCACATAATAAGATAGTTTGAGTCTAAAAGAGTAAAGCTACATATTCAATTTCTTGCTGAAATGTAAAACTATGAAAGCCCATTTTGGACGTAATGTACTAATAGACTGTGCTGTAATAAACGGTGCATTCTACAGGACAGCACCCTGGACCATCATCAATAGCATTCCTACCAATGATCGATATGAGCTCTAGCGATCCTTCGTGTATTTATTCGACTTTGAAATTCATTTGCAAACAGTCAGCTAAGTACAACGTGACAGCTGTCCTTACCTTTGATCAGCCTCTTTGGTGGAAAGCCCAGAGCATCATTGTCAGCTCTCAATTTGACAAGGACCTCCAGGCTATTGTCTTGCGCCTAGGAGCATTTCATACGGAAATGAGCTTCTTGGAATGTGCCGGACACATAATGGCTGGATAAGGGTTGAGAGAAGTCTTTGAAACCATCTACTCACCAAATGCTGTTTCTCACATGTTGACTGGAAAGGCTATTTCTAGATCTAATCCAGCCCATTTCATTACTGATACAACTTTACATGCTATTTTGATGGCAAGCACTTTTGGACAGATGAGGCAAATTGAAATTGAAGACGGACCAAAGTTGAGAGAAGATACACACACTGAAGATGATCTGACTTTGAGAGATGGAGGCAGAGGCGAGGAAGCAACAGTTGGCGACACACACACTAGAGATGAGGATGAACGGACTTTGAGAGGTGTAATTGACAAGGGACCACCAGAAGATAGATGCCTGGAAACCACAGTTGGCGACACACACACAAGATTGTCAAGAGGATGACCTGAAGCAGATTGTTACGATCTTTGTTAAGTTAATGGACGGTCAAATAACACCTGATGAGGCAAATAAAGAGGATGTACTAATGCAAGTAAATGAAAAGCTATCACTTTACAAGCAGTCATTACGAGGCAAAAAATCTGCGCTTTGGTGCCTCTACATGGATATGATCGAACTCCTTCGTAGATTCATCAAAGCTGAAAGGACAGGTAATTGGAATCTACATCTTCAAACACTGACTTACATGCTCCCATACTTTGCAGCCTCAGGGCATAACCTCTGTGCAAAATCTTTAAGGTTGTATTTGCAAAACATGAACAAACTAAAAGTCACTCATCCCGATGTTTACAAGTCCTTTCAGCAAGGTGGTCATGTTGTGCGTCGATCAGATCGTTTCTGGGCTGACCTATCAAGTGATCTCATTATTGAACAGGTTTTGATGAGAACCCTAAAAACAACTGGAAGTCTGACACTTGGCACAGGAATTGATGAGGAGCAGAGAGTCGTATGGCTTATGTCAATGCCTATATGTGCTGCTGTTAACGCTGCCATGCAAGAATACTAAAATATTTCCTTTTCTACAAGCGAGCAACACAAAGACATCACAAAAGCACGCCCTGATCGTGATGGTAAAGATCTTGAAACAGTCTCAAGCTATTTACAAGATAGAAACCCATTTTCTGGTGACACTCTCTTGAGAAATATTGCATCTGGAGAGGTTGGAGACGTTTCCGTGAACGCTCATCGTGCCGTGGAGATAAGACACAAGATATTGGAGCGGGCAGCATAGCCCAGTGGTACAGTGCCCGCCTGATGCGCGGTCGGTCTAGGATCGATCCCCGTCAGCTAACCACTGTTTTTTTCTTCTCGACATAACCATATGTCCGATGCCGATATAATCGTCATTATAATGTGTTGAGTGCGTCGTTAAACAAACAAACAAACAAGATATTGGATACAATGGCAGGGAAGACTATTCTTGAATATTCATTTAAGAAAAAGGACCAAATATCAACTCTGGCAACAAAAACGTCACCCAGTGTGGATGGAGACATTGTTCAAATCGATCCACATCTTCTATTCCAAAGACTGATCACTACTGCTGAACATGTCGATGCCAACGTATCGACCGTCTTCGCATATGAACTCAGCAATGTTCCATCAGCGTTGTTCGAATCCTCTGGCTTACCGTTACAGGCAAATAAACCAGCGTTGGCTGATGCCTTGTGGACATTGTTAAAACATCCTGATTGGTCGACTCCTGCTGATGAGTCCGTTTCAGTTCGTGCTGGATGGCGGGTCATTACTGCATCATATGTTATGGCCACGTGGAGCAACGTACTAGTATGCTGAAATCCTGGAGCTGTATGTTAAATGTGTGTCTAGAAAATATGGCAAGGCTACGGTTGTTTTTGATGGATATGGACATGGACCATCGACCAAAGACTCTACCCATGCCAGAAGAGCCGGGGTAATTGGAACCCAAATCAACTTCAGAGAATATATGATCGTTTGCACCGGAAAGGAAGTATTCCTCACCAACGAATCAAATAAACCAAGGTTTATACAAATGCTATGCTACCATGTTGATGAACAGTTACACGACGTCTACTTCCTTCCAGAACACAAAGCACCATCCAAGAAGAAGAGAAGAGTTTGGAAAATGAAAGACGTAAAGAAGATGCTTGGTCCAGAGAGTTGTAGTCATTTTCTTTTCGCCCATGCAATATTAAGATGTGACACCACCAGTCGAGGATTTGGAACAGGTTCCAAATTCAAGCAGAAGTGTTTCACAAGGTTTCTACACAAGAAGAGGTTTCACAAGCAGGTGAACAAGCCATGGTTCGTTTGTACAACGGTCCGCATCGATCCACATTAGATAGTCGACGCCACTCAAGATTTCGAGAGAAAGTCTCCACAAGTCACACGTCTATCCAGCCTCGTCAACTACCACCTACATCTGCTGCAAACAAATTTCACTCACTGAGGGTATACTTACAAGTACAGAATTGGATTGGAAACAGATCAGACATGAAAGAACAAGATTGGGGTTGGGAACTTCGGAAAGACCGCCTCATTCCTATTCGAACTCACTTAGAAGCGGCTCCAGCTTGGCTTCTGCGAGTGATACGATGTAACTGTAAATCTGGATGTGCGTCAGCAAA
This sequence comes from Dracogyra subfuscus, assembly GCA_016106625.1. Classification (NCBI taxonomy): domain Eukaryota; kingdom Metazoa; phylum Mollusca; class Gastropoda; order Neomphalida; family Peltospiridae; genus Dracogyra; species Dracogyra subfuscus. The sequence goes on from JAECMU010086670.1 coordinate 3,308, forward strand.
GTGTACGTGCAAAAAACATGGCATGAAATGTTCATCTGGATGTGGAGGTTGCCGAGGACAGAATTGTTCAAATTCCTCTGCTATCGACTTTGGAGATGAAAGCGACGCATAATTGAAACATCATACCTTGTAAGTATATGTCATCTAACAATAATTCATTATAAAACTAAACTATGTATCCTTTAAAAACAAAACAAAACTTGTATTACTAGTAATAATTTCTCTATAATGTTACGTATGGTTCATGACTCTTAAATATGGGGTAGCCATCTTGGAAATGGCGGCCATTTTGAAATTTAACTAAGATATTAATCCATAACCATCTGAAATTGGCTTGCTTTTACTGTCAAAAGAATGAATATATCCGTATTCGTATATGGCGACATACCTGTAGTGCATTAAGAAAAAGAAACTTCATAATTTAATGACAGCCATCTTTAAAATGGCGACCATTTAGAAATTTTACTAAAATATTTATTAATGCTAATCTGACATTGTCTTGTTTTTAATTGAACCAGAACGTTTCAGTTTCATGACAGAAAATCATGAATATTGTGAACTACCATCCCGCCAATGAATCACTAAATATGTGGGTTGTTTTCTAAATACCTCTTAAGAAAATTTCAAATAAAAAATAATCGTACTCTATACTTTTCTATACTTTTGATATGTTATTAAGATGACTCTGTAGAATCGAAAACAGTTAAATTTATTCGTGTTGCAATTTGTTTAAGGTTATGTCCTAAAAGCGACTAAAATGACTGGACTACTAAACCAACTGAAGTTTCAAATGTGCAGAGTTCCATTAACAAATGACTTATCCATTGTTGTGTCCATTTTAATTAGTTGGTGTTATATGGACTTTTTTCAAACTTATTTATCATTCTGTTGATTTCATGTTTCTTATTATTGCAGTTATGGCACTAACTAATGCTGAGAAACAAAGACGCTACAGGCCTAAACGTAATGCCAACCCAGAATGTCGCGCACAATACCTTCAGAAGAAGAGAGAGAAATATCAGGCAGATCTACATCAGGACAGAAGCGCTTGGTTTCTGATCTGACACCTAGAGAACATAGGCAGCAGAGAAAGGTCTGGCGACATCAACAACAAAGAAGAAGGCATCATAGGAATCAAGCAGCTTTCATAACTCCACCTGCATCTCCAGTTGGGTCTGTGATAACTTATTCCAGACAATGCAGGCAAGGTAGAAGATTAGTTAACACACACACATACACACACACACACAGAGAGAGAGAGAGAGAGAGAGAGAGAGAGAGAGAGAGAGAGAGAGAGAGAGAGAGAGAGAGAGAATGAGAGCTAAAGTAAACAGAGAAATGTCAAGTAAAGACAACAGTTATAAAAGAAAAAGCGAAATTTAACAAATACAAAACGAGGTACCAACGCCTTAAAAGAAAAATGGCATCAGATACAGATCGACAACTTACACCTAGATCAAAAACGAAACACCTCATGCGCATATGACATATCAAACCTTCAAGAGTACGGAAGACATTAACATTCCACTATGCTTTACTGCAGCAGCTAAGAAGCAAGTATTCTCATACCAAAACTGATCGAGCAAAGCAAAACGTTCTACAAATAATTTCAGGAAAGATTCTGAGGAAGTACAAAGTAATGACATTAACAAGACAGGCAAAAGGATTTTCAAATGGAAGACACAAGACAGGATATGTAGATGGTATCAGCTGCATGAAGTCATACGTTTATTTCCAGGTAATTTAAAAGTCCGGGAAGTGAGCTGTGTATGTTCGGCAGGGAAACTAGATTTCCCTTATTATGCACTGAGAGCTGTCAACGTGATAGAGACCCAACAAAGCTCCACAGAAAAAAACAGACTGAACTGCTGTCGGTTCATCTACTGGAATACAGGCATCCTTGATATACAGACCTGAAGCAGACACGAACGAACATATTGAAAAGTGGTGTTCCATACAATTTCACGGAGAAGTTTATCCAGGTCTAATAAAAGCAGTTGAAAACAATGACAATAAAATCAAATGTATGCATCGAATTGGAACGAACAGATTTTACTGACCATCTCCTCATGAGGATATAAACTGGTATGGTGATGTGCAGGTTATCTCTTTCATTTTTGAACCTAAGTGTCCCAACAGAAGACATGTCATGGTCGAAAAAGCAGTTTGGGATGAAATACAAAAACAATGTGCTTTAGACTAACTGTCTTTTCTGAGAAAGAAAAAATTTCATTAATTTTATTGCAGTACACATTTTGTGAAATTATTTTGAATTTGTTTTAAAACATTTAAGTGAAAGTTCTTTAAATAGAGTTTTTAATGCCATTGTGGAGAAACTGGTATTGAATAAAATATACAAACAATAAAACAATAAACAGCATTATATGCATCTTGTTACTCTAATTTCAAGGCTGGAACTCGTGTTGAATTTGTGTTAAAAGCATTTTAAGTGAATATTTCTTCAATAAAGTTTGAATGTTTAACAGTTAAGTTTGACTGTTTTGTTACTGCATGTCAATTATAGCATTTAGTTTATCATACTGTTATACTGTTTCGCAAAAAACCCCACATTGTGTTAAAAATAATTTAAATACCAAAGAAACATAAAATACAATAAAAATGTCATGTCATAAATATCAATATGATCATCCTTTGAGTCATTTAATTGCACATATTCAGCTTTAATATTTGATGAAAACCCTTGGGCATATGTATGTGACATCTGAACTTCAGTATATGTAAGTTTCTTTTTAAATTTGATGCATTTGTCATACTTGCATACTTGTTCTATCGTCCGTAACATCACTGACAAAATGTTCTGACATGCATGTAGTTGAGATATCTTTTTCTGATTAAGATCAAACATTTAAGCATTTATTTTTCACACATTTATATTAAAAATATACTTATAATGTATACAAACGGTCACAGTTGTTAAACCATAGGTAGTGGGATCACACCGTGGTACCGGCTCCCATTCAGAAAGAGACGACTCAGTAGGTAGTTGTAAGACCACTGTGTGTATGTGTATGTCTCTCTTTCTCTCTCTCTCTCTCTCTCTCTCTCTCTCTCTCTCTCTCTCTCTCTCTCTCTCTCTCTCTCTCTCTCTCTCTCTGTCTCTCTCTCTCTCACTATCAATTCTTTTAAATATTTTCTGTTATTAAACCCCATTCACATGCACACATTTGCATACATGTACATTTGGTTACATATATGAGTTACTCATGCATATATGAGTTGGCATACAGGAGTAAAAATATTCACATTTGTAATTTTAAATCATTTGTACCTAGTGGAGACCACATACAAATTAACATTTGCATACAAGTAAAAGTATTGTCGGAGTATTTCACACTGTTTTGGTCATGTGTACGCACAGTAAAACCTGTTTATCGTATCAGATTATATCCAGACCATACATTAGTCATATATACACTTGGTTTTGCTCACGTTGGTAATATATGCATATACGTATATTTACTCATGAGTGTACATTTTGGTAATGTGTACGGGATTTTAGACACACAATAGCCAATGGGTTGGGGTTTTTTTTAAGTCGTGGAGTAGCATTTTATATTTATTATTTATTTCTCACTAACCACTAACCCACTATCTCGGACAGATAGTCCTGATAGCTGAGGTATATTCCCATAATAAGAGATATTGTACTTTAAATGGTTATTAATAAGCACGATAATACGTATGAATGCAATGAAACAGTCTTAAGTTCCTGTAGAAAACGAACAATATAGACAATAGTAAAACCCAGGACACATCAAGAAATATGCAGAGTAATAAAATTTAATATACGTTTCAACCACCCACCCCACCCCAAACTCGTACATTGCATCAGGCGACTACCCATACAAATATTCACTAGCGAGAGAAAACCCCGTTATTGTATGGATCAATTAAGCTGATTTGTTTTCGTTCCAACCAGTGCATCCTAACTGGGCAAAAGCCGTGGTATGTGTTTTTCTGTCTGTGGGAAAGTGCATATAAAAGATCCCTTGATGCATAAGAAAAAAAAGTAGGGGTTTCCTCTGATAACTACGAGTCAGAATTACCAAATGTTTGACATCCAATAGCCGATGATTGATTAATCGATGTGTTCCAGTGGTGTCGTTAAACACAAATTTAAACTTTAACGTCTCGCCGCTGAAAGACGGAGAGAGAACATTCTAGCTATTGGTCACTTCATATGGTATCATACTACTAGGGGAGGGACATACATGTAGCCCAGTGGTAAAGCGCCCGCTCGATACGAGGTCGGTCTGGGATCGATCCCCGTCGGTGGGCCCATTTGGCTATTTCTTTTTCCAGCCAGTGCACCACGATAGGTATATCAAAGACCGTTGTATGTACTACCCTGTCTGTGGGATGGTGCATATGAAAGATCCCTTGCTGCTAATCAAAAAGAGTAGTCCATGACGTGGCGACAGCTGGTTTCCTCTCTCAATATGTGTTATCCGTAACTACATGTCTGACGCCATATAACCGTATATAAAATGCGTTGAGTGCGTCGCTAAATAAAACATTTCTTCTTCTTTCTTTTGTTTTCCATACTACTATTAAATCAGAATATGCCAGCCCTAACCACTAGACCATTGGTAGTCGGGTGCTGTGGCTCGACGTATTAGCACTCAGTCTAAGCAGGACGGTAAGTAATGGATGTGACAAATATCTCCTCGGGGAGCAATTAAACAGAGCTAACTATTCCACTCTGGAATAACCTATTCCACGCAGGTGCTAAGTGTATGCCATTAACGTAAAACGTATTTCTGGAATTTTAGGATGTATCCAAACACCTCTCATAGATTATCGGACTGGTTCAGACTACATATGTGACACTGATAGAAATTGCACACTGACAATTAAATTTCCATTGTCGTAAAACATAACCTTTTTTATGAAAACAATATATGTGTACAGGGAATAATTTCTGGCGAGGTTGAGATGTTTTATTTCTAAAACATAGTCTATATATTACAGGGGGAGGATTTTATTTTTAAATGTTTTAAATAATGCTATTTAAAATGGCTTTTTTTTTTCATTTTAAAAATAGTATTGTGATTAGATACAGCCCCAAGAGTGAAAATGTTTCCATCATAAGCATAAGATCTTTCACATGTAACATACCACAGACAGGATAGCTCGTGTTACGGTTTTTAATATACCTATTTTATTTTTTAAATATGACCTATATATTACAGGTGGTGGGGTGGGTGTATTTAAATGCTATTTTAATTGGTTTTTCGATTTTTAAATATGCGCGGTCGGTCTATGATTGATTCCCGTCTGTGGGTCCATTAGACTATTGTTTATTCTAGCCAGTGCACCACGACTAGTATATCAAAGGCCTTTGTATATACTATCCTGTTTATGAGATGATGTATATAAAAGATCCCTTGCTACTGATGAAACAATGTAGCGAGTGTTCTCTCTGACACTATATGTCAAAATGACCAAATGTTTGACATTCAATAGGCGATGATAAATAAATCAATGTTCTCTAGTAGTAGCGTTAAATAAAACAAACTTTAAAGTTCACTGTACATGCATATATTAAGATATGTATATTGATATAGGAAACTCGTATCACAATACAAAATATTGCATAATACCCATCCCTAGCATGTGGTTAGTGAGATAAATATGTTTAAATTACCTTAAATTGTCCCCCATTGAGTCTGTAAAACAACAGGGTGCGAACCCAGTACCTCAGCTATTACACCACTAAGACGATAGACACGAACTTTAAGTAACTGCTAGTTGAAGATTCTGTATTGTCTTTCAGAATTTAACACATTTTATTAAGCAATGCTTGTGTAACGACATTGCAACACATTCTTTAATTAGAACCAATAGGCGTCCGACATATAATCATAACCATAGGCGTTTTGTTGACGACAAAAAACATTTGACTTTGTAAATAGACAAACTTTATGGTATTAATTAATCAAACAAGGCGTAAGTGGAAAAATGTTTGCTATAATAAGGTCGCTATATAAAAATGTTAAATGTGTAAAATATAATAATGTAATAACTGATTTCTTTATATGCAAAAAAAGAGAGGTTTATTTCAAGGAGAAGTGTTGTCGCCAATATTATTTATTCATATCGAAATTACTACTAAACAATTACTATATATAGTTGCAAACGGATCTCTACGCATCTTTATACGGATTACATCTAATTTTGAGGGTAGAATGATGGAAATACATGGTAAAAAGGTCTCAGATTAGCATATTTTTCCAGAACATCTCTATTATTTTTGTCCGAATTTGACGTTTTGCTTCAGCCCTGCCCCCTATACGAGAATATCTCAGTTTGAAGTTGAACAGACAAGAGCTCAATAAAATAAGTATCCTGAGTGTTTAGCCATTGTTAGAAGTTTCCGACCAACACGAGTCTTGGTGGGGACTACAATTACATATTAAATTCATCTGCGTGTGTAGTGGGTGTACATACAGTGTGTTTGCAGTCATGTTCTAATGTTTATACCAGTAATGTTTAATTTTCTTCGTACTAGAATAGTTTTTCATACGTGTGAAATTATTGGAAGGTAAAAGCTAGTTTGGTCTTCTACAAAATACAGAACAAATACCTTGCGCGCTCTCTCTCTCTCTCTCTCTCTCTCTCTCTCTCTCTCTCTCTCTCTCTCTCTCTCTCTCTCTCTCTCTCTCTGTCTCTCTCACACACAATGACGTCACGTAGTTTAAAGCGTTTGATATAGATGCAAATCTGAATATTAGCAAACGTTTAGGGGTAAATATTACAAACATCTTAATAAAATCTATCAAAAGCCTACAATTTAATAATTATTTTGCGTTAAAATGGACCCACATAGAACCTGAATAAGCCTATCTAACTTCAATGAACACCAAAACCGATAATGTGACACATTATGTATTTATTGAATTCAAATGTGTGTCATTTTAAGCCTAATGTTTTTGAATGGTTGTTTTTGTGACAAACCTTTGGTACACTGAACTTATTTTAAACACAACACATTATAAGTACGGTTATATCGGCGTCGGACATATGGTTATGTCGAGAAAAAAACCCAGTGGTTAGCTGATGGGGATCGATCCTAGACCGACCGCGCATCAAGCGGGTACTGTACCACTGGGCTAGGCTGCCAGCTCCTACCACAAGAACAAAAACACAAAACAAACTAAAAATAATCGGCATATCCAATGTTTACAGTTGCACCCATTGTAACATATTTCTAAACAATAAATCCTTTTCAAATAGCTAAAGTTAATGCAGTTTATGATCTACAATCATGTTTTGTATAACGAATGTGTTTCTAGTGATCCTCAAGTTATCAGTAAGTCGAAATTCGTAAGTACACAATTATTTGAATGTAGACCACTAAAAACGTTAGTAACACAACCAACCTATTGTACATACACTTCAGACACTGGCATTTTAAACAAGAAAATCGAGTTAATATATAATTATAGTTGTTAAAAATCCTATTAGTGGAAAATATGTTGCAATGGCAGCAAACTCATGACAGTAAGCAAGCTTGTCAAGTCCAAAATCATTATTACCCCCCCCCCCCCCAAAAAAAACAACAACAAAAAAACAACCACGCACACACACACACACACACACACACACACACAACAACAACAACAACAACAAGCCCCAAACAAAAACAAACAACAACAAAAAACACCCACTAGAACATTTTAACATCTAAAACATTCTGCAAATGGAAATGGAAATGTATGTATTCAAAATTATATTGCTTTGCCTGGCTCTTATTTCATGTACGTAGCCAAAATCAAGAAACAGATATAGTGGACTTTTCTCTGTTTAGCAAATGGTAGACATAACCAGTCGAGGCTAGCTGCTTATAAAACGTTTAGTCTAGTATCAAACCTCTAACAGCACGAGACTCTAACGTGATAGCAACACCATACAAAGTATTATACGCATGTGACGTAATTGGAGATTTGAGTCTTGGCTAAAGTTTTATAAGCATCAAACTGCATACAGGTTAAATCTTATTTGTTGATACTGATGGAATAGTCTATGAAACTTCGATAATTAGTATACGACTAAGGCTATACATAGCGGGCGGCATGGCCCAGTGGTACAGTGCCCGCCTGATGCGCGGTCGGTCTAGGATCGATCCCCGTCAGCTGACCACTGGGGTTTTTTCTCGACATAACCATATGTCCGACGACGCCGATATAACCGTAATTTAATGTGTTGAGTGCGTCGTTAAATAAAAAAAAAAAAGAAAAGAAAAGAAAAAAAAGGCTATACATCTTGTCTGTTTTTGTATTATGTCTTGACCCTTGTATTAAAAATGAGATTAAGCCATATAATTTGATGGCAATTCGTTAATACTAGCTCTAAATGGAAACCTTTACCGGGGAGCGAATCAAGTACCTACCAGTCTTAACTTCATTTGCTTAAACCCTACATCACTGAACCCGGTAACCTTTGTTCAAAAGAGATTTCCTTTTGTTCACTACATGTTTATATTATAATATTATTGTTTTCACTAACAAAAATAGCGACTTAGACACGCAAGCAATTTACCAATCTATCGTTGTGCAATACAGTACCGGTAGTGCTATATTTACAGCACTGTTTACTGTTTGCCCTAATGTGTATACAGAATTTATATATATGTTCACACATAATATACAGTTAGCATAGGCGTACCGGCTCCCATTTTTTGTAAGGGTGGCGGGGGTGGCTGGGTTTTTACCCTGAATTAAACGAAAAGGCCCGAATCTGAATAATAACAACAGCATGGCTGCCAAACAGCTATATAGTAGCTATATAGAGTGTTGCAAACTAATTACTACGCATTTTTACATGGATTACAACTAATTGGCCGGGAAGAATGATGGACATACATGACAAAAAGGTCTCATGTTATCACATTTTGCCAAAATATCGCTATAGTTCCCGCCCCCCCAAACACATCCGGACC
>JAECMU010086675.1:0-10568 GCA_016106625.1 Dracogyra subfuscus
AATTACGGTTATATCGGCGTCGGACATAATGGTTGTCGAGTAAAACCCCAGTGGTTAGCTGACAGGGATCGATCCTAGACCGACCGCGCATCAGGCGGGCACTGTACCACTGGGATATGCTGCCCGCTGTTCTAGCCTTTAGTCTTCACCTTAATAAAATGTTTTTATATGAATTTTCACTTTATTCATTTATTTATTATCGGTTTCCTTTCGACGCAAACAGACTACTGGTATACATACAGTGAGCACATCGTTATTATTGGAGCACATTTATCAATTAATCATTGGCTGTAGGATTATTTCACAAAGAACATTCGAGTTTTGAATTTGAATGCACAGTTAACTTTCTGTGTGATAACTGGAGGGTTAGTTGAATGTGAAAAGTAAAATAATTTTTTCAACTGGCCCTGCTGGCAACCATGGTTTTCATGTTCATTTTCAACCACGCAGCCTACAACCCCCCCCCCCAAAAAAAAAACCCCAAAGAAACAACCAATAACAACCTGATACAATAGGGCACTTGTATTAGTTGTAAGTACTTGAAAATTAAAAAATGTGTACTGTTAATATCCGTAGGTGCAACAATAAACTAAGTTTAATTGATCCACAAACTGATCTAAGAGTAAAACTTTCATGCAGAACTTTCCACTGCCATCAGAATAATAATTTATGCATGTGCACACACACACACACGCTAGGGTGGATCCAACATTTTGTGAATGGAGGATCACAAAATTCTAAAAATAGCAATTTGAGTTTGAATTGAACTCCCTAAGGGAAGCAAGATTTGTTGGGGATTTGGGAGCATCTTCCCCATAAAATTTTGAAATAAAGATGCCCAGACTTGTTTTCTTGATGACAGCTGTGTTAATTTAATTATTGTGGATGATGATGATGATTCTTTTTTAAAAGTCATAAAAAAGGCACGCCAAATATCTGAGGGTCTCTTAGTTTGTAGACTGCCAGAGAATCATAGTACCAAGTTTCAGAACTATTTGATCAAAACTTTAGAAATAGACTTTTAAATGTTCAATGTCACAATTTATATTTAAAATTTTATAAAAATTATAAATTTCAAAATATCTATTACTGTGTGAAGAAAGTCCCAGAGAATGCCAAGTCAAAGTTTCAGAACAATCTAATCAAAACTCTAGAAGATAGACTTTTAGTTTTTCAATATTAAATTTTTATTTAAAATGTTTAAATTTAATAAAAATCCACACTTTTCAAAATATCTGTTAGTTTGTGAAAACTGCATAAACTATTACCGTAGTACTAAGTTTCAAAATTATGGAAAGATGGACTTTCACTTTTTCAATTTAAAATATTAAAAACATTTAATATAAATTAAATTTAACAAAAAAAAATCTATTAGTTTGTGAAGACTACCACTGAGAATGTTTATACTAAGTTTCAGAACTATCCAATCAAAACACTTGGTTAAAATGGACTTTTGAATGTTAAATTTCTATTTCAAATGGTTATATTTTATAAAAATTCACAAATTTCCAAAATCTCTATTAATTTGTGATGACTGCCCCACAGAATCATAGTACCAAGTTTCAGAACTATTTGATCTAGGAGAAAATAGACTTTCAAATTTTCAGTAACAATTAATAAAAATAAAAATGTTAAAAATTTCCAAAATATCTATTAGTTTGTTGAGGGTGCCTCAGAAGATCATTGTACCAAGTTTCAGAACAATTCAATCAAAACTGTAGAAGACAGAGTTCAAAGGAAAAGCTGTTGGACAGCCAGACGGATGCCAGACACATTGGTATCAGAAAAGCTTTGCTGTCAAATGCCAGTGGAGCTAAAAAGTGGTTTGATATTTAGATTTGAACAGAAACAGAAACAATGATTATATTTAACATGTTTATCTTGATTGATACATTCTACAAAAGTTTTAACTATAATTTTCATAATGAGAAAAGCTGATATAATAAATAAAAACAGAAAGTTGTAACAATATCAGTTTTCTTTTCAAGAATTTCAGTTTCACATAAATAACCAAACCATAAAATCAGACACAAAATATAGTGGTAATCAAATAAGAAATAAATCTCATCTATATCAATCATATCTTGACAAGATATATAAAGCACTTTGCAAATAGAATTCATCAGTACAATACCATTTACATATTTATAAACATTCTGACACAACATAATAGAATATCATAACAATGTCAAACAAACAAACAAAAAGAGAAAAAAGGCATTAAACATAATACTGCGCAAGAGACTTCAATTTTACAAATTATTCGAAATCACTCATCTTAGCAAACCTAAATATTTGGTCATAATTTTGATAGGAAATATGTAGTCAACATACTGAGGTGTCGAGGAAAGCTTCAGACAACAAATTACAAAATTACAATAACTATCTTCATTATAAAAATCATATAATCAAATTTGACAAAAATGTAACTACCAACTTTAAAAAGACCCCAATATTGCTATTTTATAGCCAGTTTTCTCTGGATTAATGCAGAATTATAGACAATCTACATTTATATTATCCCAGCGGGTACACATAACTTGTTACAGTATAGCATTATTGGACAATTTGGCATTTTTTATTTAACAATTAGTCACCTTGTAGATATATTGGCTGTTATTTTGGTCAAATAGTCTCTTTTTTTTTTTAAACATTTAATAACTAAATTTTAAGATTATCTTTAGAGTTAACTTGGTTAAATAGTCTGTATCATTTTGTAACAGCATTTTCAATAAATAAAAAAATTGACTGCTTTTTTTCTTTTTTTTACAAGTATGCATATTGTTGTATGGTAAGTAATAGGCTATGTCAGTAACATGCAACTTCCTTTCTTCATAATACATATTGCATACCGGGTAAGTCAAACACAAATTAAGAAATATAAATTGTTATTATTCAGTGTGAATTATTAAATCAAGAATTTTAGCATACTATAAGCATGATATTTGGATTAATGTATGACAGTGGGATTGGCACATGTATGACAACACTTAAAATTCACATGGAATAACGCATTAACCTTTCATAATATTCAATAAACAAACTATTTACTCCAAACTACTCTGTTTTCACATTTTATTTTGTGGTGGTTCTAATACGACCAGCAGAAAAGGTCCTGCAATCAATGCATATAACATTTGTCATAACAAATGTCAATACATAGTTTCAAGTCATACAATCCATGTTGAAGTGGTGCATTATAAATAAATAAATGAACACATTTAACATGTAGTTAAATAATATTGGCTATTATACCTTTGATGATTATTCTAAATACATTGTAGAATTTTCAAGAAACTACTTCTTAATGACCAGGGCCCCATTCGGACTCCACGAAGCGATCATAGCGCTGAGATCATCTTAGTGCATAAGATAGTTATAAACTTAACGTGATCTTAGTGCTAAGATTACTTCGTGGAATTGTCAAAGCAATATTACACTTTCATTAAAAGTGCTTTTGTATTGTACTGCAAGATCAGAAAGTTGTTAAGAGGTTTGTTAATTAGATCCCAGACTGTATATAAAAGTATATTTATATTTTACACATACTCATTAAATTCAAATTGAAGGTTACTGCAAATAGATTCATATCATACATGTTTTATCAAGAACATAAGAAAAAAAGTACAGATACATTACTTGTAATAATCATATTTATATATACCTTGAAATACCTACAATTTATTTTATTTTTAAATGTACAATTAGTATGTAACAAATGACAGATATTGCAACAGTTGTTAATCATTCAAAATAACACACCTATATATTTACATGGTAGAATAAACTGGTAAAAACATGTAAGCATTAAATAGATGTTTTCTGTAACAGTTGTCAAGAATCACTTCATGTGAGACACCAGTGCCTCACAACATTCTATTGGCAATACAATGCCAAAACCCACACATTAAACACAATACACGATCAACCTATTAAAACACCGGATTATCCTAACAAAATAAAAGCTATACATTCTTGTTTTAACACATGTGGTGGAAACTGCTGTTATTCATGATCTCTTTATATACTGATGGAAAGAAATACAGGATCACATCAACACTAACAGGAAACAGTGACTGCATCCAAAAGCCTCATCCACAATGTCAGGAAGTTAACCATTACTGACATTCAATCTTATATTACCGACATTCAGTCACACATTAAACCATTATCTATATACAGATATTATGATGCTAATAGTGACCAATACAATACAATACCAGGTGTTCCCTTATTTCTTTCTCTCGGTATATCTTTGTATCAGAATTTAATGCTCATACTGTTGTATTTTCAAGCCCGTTTCTTACAGCAATATCGGAAATAAATCTTGAAAAATTTGATTCACAAAAGAAAAACATCTCCAAGTAAATATGGGAAAAAAAAGCACTATTTGTGAAATAAATTACAAGTACAAGTAGCATAAACATGTTTAGCATTAGATGTGAACCATTTCCAATCAGTCCGATGTTACGAAAAATGTACAACTATAAAAATCAAATTAGTATAATAATATTAACAAACAAATCACAAGAACAAAATTAAACAAATCGTAGGATGCTGACAACATGTGTCAGATAAAGTCTCACTTAAAATGGTATATAAGTCATACCGACATGTTCACCTTTGAAAACAGACCCCAACACAATGTTTGATTAGCTTGTCCTATTAACTCATTTGGCTGTTGTATACAAAGTTGCCGTTTGCTTTTCAAACAATAAAGTTTTGCAATTTATCTTTTCTTTAAAATGATGTCAATTCAGCAATGCTCTCTAAACAAAGTCTGGATCTGGAAATCATTTTCAGGATGGAGTCCATTTTATAAATCCTCATTCTTGGGTTCTGAAGATGTTTTTGAGTTGTTGTCTGGAGTTGGAGGAGCATTCTCACTTGATGGAGTAGAAGATCCACCAGGCCACCAACTAAATAAGCCACCACTCTGACTCCTGGTCAAGAGTGAATCTGCATTAAAACAAAAGAAAATTCATTTTAAAAATATTTATATTATACATAATATTGTGTCTTTAGACAATGCTAAATCATTTCGAGTATCTTTAAAAAATGTTAAAATAAAATAAACATTTTAAATAATGATGTACATTTGCTTTTCACACTAACCCACTGCCCTACAGTAATATCTTACATCATTTCATAAAGTTTATTTATAAATATAAAAATGTAAATATAAAAGGGTATGAAGACTGTTACTGCAGGTGACAAATATTGGGAGGATACACAAACTTGAATGAATTATGTAAAATAATTTGTTTTCTTTCAATCTGACTTACTGCCAAATGTGTACAACTCTTAGGTCTCATAATACACTCAATGCTCCTTTGTATGTCACTTCAGTTCTACATTGTGGTATTACAGCTTTATGAATATACAGTCACTGTGGTAAGAAAATATTTCAAGATTACTTGAACACTTTGAGCAGTTTAAATGGGTAGGTAGAACTTGTAATATTGGTATTAAAACCAATGACAACTTCTTAAACAAACCTGTATTTTGTGGCAGTGGTGCATTTTCTGCCTGTTCCCAACTGATCAACTTCTTCTGTTTCAGATTCAATATTGAATCTGCAATGATCCTTGCTGATTCTCTCAAATATCCACCACTAGTTATCATCAATATTGGAATTTTACGTTGTTTTCTTACTTTTTCAAATACTATCTCATCTCGTTTAACAATACCCTAAAACAAAGCAGGAATCCACTTAAACATAAGCAACTAAGACAATTCACAATCAACTAACAGTTTAATAGAACAAATTGTTAAAACACTATAACTTCAAAAACTGAATAGACATTAATACTGGTTTGGATAATAAATCAATTCTTGTTGCATATCCTGGTGAAATAATTCTAATCTGTAAAAATGTCTACTCTTGTTACAAAATCGAATCTTGTTTCACATCCTGAGTTCATTTTGTAAGTAGTAAACACCAAGAATTGCTTACAAAAACCCAACCCAATTTATTACCTCAGGTGTTATTGATAAATTTCCCAAAGGATCTCCAGCGAGAATGTCAGTTCCAGCATTGTAAACAACAATAGTCGGCGGAAATTCTACCAAAGCTTCTTCCAAATGTCTGAGAGAAAAAAAAGATACGTAAGTTCAGGAATTAGAAGAATAAGCAAAAGAACATTTATAAAATAAAAATATCAGACATGTGATGTCTTATGCCGAGCTGGTTACCAGGGAAAAACAGACACACAGAGACAAAGAAAGACAGACACTGAGAGAGACCACACACACTTTGGTTTGTCGACAAGTGTACTGGTATATTTTAATTATCAGTGGAGCACTCACATTGCATCGAAGAATCAAACCACCTATTTCTTTCCCCCATCCAAACCTTTCCCCATGGTATATCAAAGGTCGTAGTATGTTCTGTCCTGTCTATGGGAAAGTGCAACTAAAAATGTATTTATAAAAAATAATTAACAAAGTTATAAAATATGTAAATTTATTCACACCATAACGAACAATTCAATAATTATAAAACCCAAATATCAGATGACTGTACCCATCTCTGTTTATAATGTATTTTCAATGCTGAATAAACATTCTATAATCCCTTCCCCACTCAAGCATTATAATGATTAAATAGCTTCAAGTCCTTTCAATAAAATCTTTTACTAAAAACATGAGCATTACAGTGAGAAATATTTTGATTATTACAATGAATTAAGCCTGAAGGAACAATATCTGAAGTGGCGGGATCAATTTCTAGATGGGGATGTCAGTCAGTGTGTGGGGTGGGGCACAAGCTATGTTTCTACCTTTATCTATATAGAGTAGGAAAAGAAAAAATAATATACATTTTCATCCTTGTCCCCCTTTTTCCAGATCTTACACGCCTGTGAATATTGCATGTGAAACAAAAGAAATTATACATTTTGTTTTAACTATTCAGTTTTCAACAAAAACTCTTTGTTTCATTTTATATAAAATGTAAATTTATACCCACTTTTCTACCAAAGCCAAATATTGTTTGTCTTCTGTGAAGTGATCAAGTTCCACTTTTTTGCGAATCGCTTCTGCAACAGATTTGAAATGATCAAATTAATCAACTGTTTTGTCAATAATAACAAATTGAAATGTATTTTATAACAGACATTGGTAATTAGAAATCCAGTGACCCCTTTCAAGTATTAAAGCTGTTATCTAAGTGTAATTAGCTAGATTCAGATGTACACAGGTACGAAAAAGGTTCTATCCCGTATCTCACCATTAGCAGACGTAACAAATATTCAATGTTCGCATTAAAAGTTCAGGTTACTTCCTGGAATTGATAAGATGCTCTTAGGTACAGTGCTACCAATAACACTATAGTGTCCTGTTTCATATTTAAACATAAGATTTATTAATGTTGAAAAACATTCATGTATAACGTAAACATGGAGGCAACGCTACTTGGACAAATGTTTCTTTTTCTCCTCTATGCATGCATGTCTCATAGGAGTAGCAGGACAGTCTACAATGTTCACTGTAAGTGCCAAGACACTACAAACACCTACCGAGAGAGAGACTGTGATGTGTGTTTATGTGTTAACAGTTAACCTTTAGACTAATGGATTATTTTTGTACTTTTTACTCTCATATATTCACTTAAATATTTGATAAATATATAAAATAAAGTTCATATTTGAATCGGTAAGTATTATTTTTGTGTATTTGTCTAAATGTTGTGTTATTTTAGATCACTTTTAAAAAATTAAAATTAGGAACAAAAAAAAATGTTGTGTTTACTTCGGGCATTTGTGGCCAGCTGTCCAGTATTTTTGTCCATTATTCCCAATAACATTGGCTGTCTGACCAGAATATTTTTTAAAAACAAACAATGATTCATATCCCAATATATGGTGATTTTCATGGTTGGTAAAACAATCAAATTTACTATCAAATTAGCTGTCACAATCAGCTATCGACCCCTAAAAATTACTGTTCCCCTGTTGCCAAAAAACACTTTTTGAACTCAAAATTTCAAGCCATTTTACAAAAAATAAATATTTTAAAGACACAGGAAGCTAAGTTGTCTTTTGTTTTTAGTTAATAAATTGTTTCCAGTGAGTGTCATGTGCAAAACAGCGGGAAGTATGAATTGAGGAATACACTGTATATAGTGTACAGTATGTCGGGCAAGATACCCACCTGCAGTAGTCAGAAGGTTAATTAACGACACACAAAATGACTCACTCTTTGCAAATCCATCATGAGGGTAGATGTGTCTGTTATAGCAATCCATAATATACACATCTTCATTGTGCATGAAATCTCGCTCATGGCCATTGCCCTGCAGAAGGAAACAGTATTTGTTACAACATTGCTAAGAGAAAAAATCCACAAACAAAACAAATCAATAAAGACGCACATTTATAAACAAATATATCTTCACATAAAATTAGACATTTTTAATGGGACAAGGTTTTATTTATACAATAAATATGTCGGTAAAAGTTGATTTGCTTCAATGTACAGTAAAATACATTTATAACGAACATACTTAGAACGAACTACTGCATAGAACGAAATGATAGTAAAGTACCATTTTATCTCCCTATACATTAATAACAAACTTATGCAAATATGTACCTTGAACTGCTGCTATAATGAACTAACTAGCATGGTTCCTTCCAGTTCATTATAAGAGTACTTTACTCTATTTATAAAACATGTGTATTAAATAAATGTATATGTCATTTTAAAATATACAACCTTTACTGTAATAAATATTTAATTTTGTTTCTTGAAAACATTCATATTGAGAAACATTTTGCTATCACAATAGTAAGAATGATAACATGGGTAAAATCTGTATTTATGAGCATTGTAGTTCAATGTATATTGAATTTAACAGAATCATATGATGAAATTGAATTACTTGCCTGGTGACAATCTAAATCAACAATCATGACTTTTGACCCAGGGTGTTTGTGCAAAATAAATTTGATGGCCAAAGTTATGTCAGCATAGGCACAGAACCCTCCTCCTCTATCCCTTGAGCTGTGGTGAAACCCTCCACCAAGGTTGATAGCCCAGCCTCGTTCCATGGCCAGCATCCCACCCTAAAAGTATTGAAAATATTTCTTCACAAGAAGCATAAGGAAGGAAATGTTTTATTTAACAATGCACTCAACACATTTTATTTATGGTTATATGGCGTCAGACATATAGTGAAGGACCACACAGATATATGAGAGGAAACTCGCTGTCAGCACTTCTTTTTGATTAGCAGCAAGGGATCTTTTATATGTACCATCCCAAAGACAGAATAGTACATACCATGGCCTTTGATACACCAGTCATAGACCACTGCTGAAATGAGAAATAGCCCAATGGGACCACCGACAGGGTCACATGAAGAATAAATTAACGACTTGCAACCTGAAGAAACATGGTCTCATTTAAAGCAGGCTTAAAAGGTTTTAATGTTACAAATATATGAAATAATGAATCTAGGAAAAAAAGTCACAGGGAAAAAAGTCACAGAAAAAAGTCACAGGAAAAAAAGTCACAGGAAAAAGAGTCACAATTTTTAATTAAGAAATATATTAGCAATGAAAGATAGATTAAACACATTTTGTCAGAGATTTTTGTTAAATGTTCTGTGATTTTAATGTTGATGGTTTAGGTGGATGTTCCACCCAATACCATGAAGAAATTATGCCACATCAACACACAAGTTCCGAAGATGCTCTTGCAGTTGGACGTAGCATCGACGAACCTGGCCTCGAGGTGGGTTACCAACCGCATGCTGCTGGATGATGGTGCCCACTGTAGCCTGCTCACGTTGAAACCATTCGATAACTAGCCAGATTGATGGGTGGTAGTAGCCTACAAGGTTGAAGAACATGTTGTTCCAACCTTCACACAAGTTGTTTGTACGTGGATTATTGTTCATGGTGGCATCATGAACGTTCTGACCCTAATTAATAATGGTAACAATTAGTCACCACCCATGCACAATATGAGGCCTCTTTCTTTAATCTACCCTCATTGACCTACTAATTGACCTAATCAATAAGCTTACCAATTACCCCATGCATACTATGAGTATAATGCCACATTCAATACTCTACAAACCCATACATTTTGTTATATAAAAAGTGTGACTTTTTTTCCTGTGATTTTTTTTCCTATACTAAATTGTGACTTTTTTTCTGTGACTTTTTTCCAGTCACCGAAATAATATGCTGGATTTTCAAATAGTGACATACGATGAATAAACATTAACAGTAGTTGATTGGATTTGTAAGTTTAATTATTAACTTTTATGCAGGCGAGATATAGCCCAGTGGTAAAGTGCTTGGCTGATGCACGGTTGGTCTCGGATCGATCCCTGTAAACTTTAACTTATATTTTATGCATGTTTGCAAAAAATGTAACTTTAAAAATATATAAACTTCCATTACAGGTATATATCAGATGAAGAAAGAAAGAAAGAAATGTTTTATTTAACAACGCACTCAACACATTTTATTTACGGTTATATGGCATCAGACATACGGTTAAGGACCACACAGATTTTGAGAGGAAATCCGCTGTCACCACTTCATGGGCTACTC
>JAECMU010086733.1:0-10676 GCA_016106625.1 Dracogyra subfuscus
TTCATTCTATCAAGCCAGTCCTCCTATAGACAGTGCAGAAAGGATGAAGTAGTCTTGTGTTGTGCCCGCATCGGTCATACATATTTGACCCATTCATTTATCTTGAAGACAGATCCTCCACCTCAGTGTGAGCATTGTCAGTGTACTCTAACGGTGCGCCACATTTTGGTGGAGTGTACGTTTTTGAAAAAGACTCGAAAAGATATATTTGGTTCACGATCTGTAATGGAATCATTTCGATTCCATCCAGAACGTATTTTACAATTTTTACGAGATACTGAATTTTATTCCAAATTTTAAGTTGATATATCTGTGATATTTGTATTTTTACACAGTCCTTTACAATGTGTTTTATTTAACTTTGAAATTTTTATCTTGATGATGGCCATCAATTATTGTTATGCATCTACCATAGTTTGACACCCAATAGCCGATGTATTATTCGTGCTGGGGTGTCGTTAAACATTCATTCATTCTTGTGTTTTGCCTGCATCGGTCATACATATTTCACCCATTCATTTATCATGAAGAAAGCTCCTCCACCTCAGTGTGAGCGCTGTCAGTGTACTCTAACGGTGCGATACATTTTGTGAGCGCTGTCAGTGTATTCTAACGGTGCGACACATTTTGTTGGAGTGTAAGCATTTGTCAGGAACTCGGAAAGATATTTTTGATACACGATCTGTGATGGAATCCTTTCAATTCCATCCAGAACTTATTTTACAGTTCCTACGCGATACTAAATTTTAAGGTGATATATCTGTGATATTTGTATTTTTACAGTCCTCTACACTGTTTTTATTTAACTTTTGAATTTTTATATTGATGTTATTTATCATTAAATGTGTACCCCATTACCATAGTTTGACACCCAATAGCCGATGTATTTTTCGTGCTGGGGTGTCGTTAGACATTCATTCATTCAATGTTAGTGTTTCATTAGTTTATAAAAAGAGAATGTTACACCCCTGCACCACGATGCGGTTACAGCACGCGCAGGGCTCATGAATTGATCAAAATATTTATTATATACATTTTTGTTCATACTAATAAACATTGGACAGAGTGCAGTTGAACTATATTTCCAGTGAAGTTTGCACTGCAGAAAGTAGCCTTGTTAAAAGTTTCTTTCTTAATTTATAGATTTCACTAAGCAGAGGAGCTTGTCAACAGCTTTCGTCACAGATACCGATAGTAAAAACGGCTACTTTTGATACTAGTGGCAGTCCTCTTATGACAAACGTATTATATGTATGATGAATAGTCCAAATAAGATGTGTATACATACATTACCACAAGAAATAAGAAATGTTTATGGTCCACAATTAGTCATTTACACATTGGAGAACTATGGCGGTATCGCAGTGTCGGTCTACTTCAAAGGTAAAGCGTAACAAACTGTCGGTTCCCGCTCGGTGTCCCGTTTTTCTTTGTAGCTTATGATCGGTTTGTCCGCAATTACTACTAATGTAATTAAAATATATTTTCTTTTTTTAATAATATAACATACTTCCTTAATTGATATATATTTGAGTGATATTTACATCATTTTCGGCATCGAAAACAAGCAGACGTTCTTATGATAGAAACCAGGTCATACGCCGTTTGTAAATCTTATTCCGAAGTGGCTGTATAGTCAGCGCCGTGTATATTCGCTGACGATGGATGGCTGTATACACGGCATACATGTTGCTGCTAGGAGTGCAGACACGAATCCATGACGTTTCGCCCCAATCTTGAAATATGATTGGAAGACTGTTCTTAAGGTATTGTGATGGGAATCATATTTCTTTGTGGTTGGTAATGCTGGCCAACACGTGTATAACATTTAGTCCGCGAAATAGTATAATTGTTGATGATGTCGTCTTCAAGCGCAACCGATGATCGGGCACCCCGAAGCCGTATATCAGCGTTCGGATCTGTTAGAAAAGAGACTGGACTGGACTGTTGGACAGAGCGGACGTACCCGAAGTGTCAAACCCGAGGGTGATGTTGACATTCTGACACTTGACGGACTGACTCGGTAGATAATGGAGGGTTTGTGGGTGGACTACATTACACAAACGTTTTAAATCGTATTTGAAGATTCAAAACACGTAAATAAGAACAGAACAATCAACTTCACATGTGACATGTTTAATACATAATTAATGACATCTCATTGATTGTTAACAAGGGGTCCTACTAATTACCGACAACAACCGACAATTACCGACAAGAACCGACAATTACCGACAACAACCGCCAATAGCCTCAGAATTACCGACAACAAAAAGTTAAAGTTTCTGTTTTAAGAGCACAATGATTTTTTTTTTGTATTATCAGCTAGTGAATGACACACTAATGAATCTTTATAGGTAACCATTGTGCCAAATAAAAATCACGTAAAGTAGGCAACTGGATGAACAGATACCGACAACCGCCTCAGAATTTACCGACAACAAACCCAAAATTACTCGCTCATTCTCAAATAAATGAACATTTGCAAATAATTTAGTCCCGTGGACCATGTTTGGGCATATTATTTAAAATCTGGGGGTTTTGTGGGTTTTTTGGTCAGAGGTACTATGTCCGAACTGAAGAGAAAGCATATGGGTGGTTATGGCTAGGTTATGTTGACTCTATGGGCTTAAGATGTGTGAAGACCACTCAAGTGTTATGTCCATCTTTTAGGTGCACAACCATCTGAAAGCACACAGTTTAATTCACTATAAGTATATCTTCATTTACCTATCTGTCTAACAGTGTTTTAGACAGGGTTTCTTTTTTCGATTTCATTAACTTACTTTTTGCAGGGTTTTGTTGTGGGTTTTTTTCTCCAAAATTCATCTGTCCCCAAACCTACCATCAGATACGTTAAATAATGTTATCAGCTCTACATACTGTCTGAAAAAAGGCGTAGATAAAACATATATATTACAATTGGACCATGTGTTGGATGTCTCCGTCATGGCAGTGTGCAGTGTCATTATTCAAAGTAAGATCTAAGGTTACGATACTCATAGCTAAAGGTACGTTTAATTTCCATCAGATACGTTAACGTACGTTAAACATCATGTAACGCGCGTAAAACATCAGATTTGTTCCCTTTTGATGGCGGTATTAAGATATCAATATACATATGAACAAAATACGTCACCGTTTATGAAAATAGGAGACTATCGGATTACTGTGTCTGTAATTTGCACATTAATCGTCAAATACGTATTCATCAGATACGTTAACCACTTCCAATGTATATGGAATATTGGCACCAAAATTAAAACTCGCCACACATGACCACTACAGATGCGAGCTATTCCCGTTTGGAGCACATTTAGAGGTTTCAAGATTTAATTCAAGTACGAAAATCCGACAATATCAGGTGAGTAACATATCTATCCCTTTTTGTTCTGGCATTGTGTCTGACGTTGCTCACATAGTGTATTTTAATGTTTATTACTACAGTGGTTGCCATGAAATAGGATGGCATAATCTGTGTATAGAAATAACTTGACAATTTTAAAACAAGGGGCTATATGTTTTAGTTAACGTATTTGATGTACATTTGCTATTGTGTGGAGAAGTCATAAAACAGCTTCTGGCAATAAAAATACATTTTATTTTACATTCAACCAACATGACGTCGAAACATATTGAATCATGACGTTTTACTTGATTTTCAAGACAATTCTCACGTGTAACGTATCTGACAATCAGAAAATAGACTGATGTTATTCGTATCAGCGTATTTGGAATATAAACGCATATCTGGGTCAGCCCGTGAATGATTCATGAAGCCAAGATATGTTTCTATTTGATTTAACATATAAGGTTCCATCTATGAAGGTTCATTTTATACTCAACTCGTATGGTAGATTGTTCACTTATCTAAGAATGTGCGTACTACACTCCTCACAGACATCAGCTATCACAATTATTGAAATATAATGTTTTTGTTTAGATGAAAATACATAACGGCCCCAGTACTAAACGGCCCTAACAATAACTGGCCAAAATGGTCAAAGTGAAAACGGCCAAAGTGAAAAAGTCACAACGGCCCGTTGAAAAAAATCAAGATTAAAATTTTATTTCATCTACACAAGTGTCAAGAAAGATAACTGTGCAAAGACAGTTTTATAGTAAGATCTCAATACGCCTTTTTTATGTTTGAATAAACAACAGTTTAAAATCTACATATGTGGTAGTATACTAGTACATATGTGCTAATATGTAGATATTAAGTACTGGTAAGTTTTGGAGAAACATTATAAATAGTTATTATTATAACCATTCCAAACACATCGCCCGATCCATTATACAAGAGATGCGCAGGGCTCCACACCCCAACCCTAGCTTGCAGCCCAAACCCAAAATATACCTTTACGATGAAAACTATTTATTATAAACTATGGTTGCATTAAACCAGCATTTTATTGATATTAAAGGGACACGCCCTAGTAACGGCTAGTTGTTAACCATTACGCCGTTGTTTTGAAGAGAAGTAGGAGTGTGGAGAGAGAGAGAGAGAGAGAGAGAGAGAGAGAGAGAGAGAGAGAGAGAGAGAGAGAGAGAGAGAGAGAGAGAGAGAGAGAGAGAGAGAGAGAGAGAGAGACAGACAGACAGACAGACAGACAGACAGACAGACAGACAGACACACAGACAGAGACAGACAGAGACAGACAGACAGACAGACAGAGACAGACAGACAGACACAGACAGACCGACAAAGAGAGATATGTATATGTTTTCACCCACAATTCTTCACACTAATCTTGATGATGGCAATCTTCTTACAAAGTAGATCTAAACATACCGTTGTTGACGGGTTGTCAATGTGACTTAATCAGCTCTACTGACAGGTAAGTTATATTAACGACATTACGAATGCAACTGGGCGTGTCTGGGTGAACTTTTTTTAATTAAAAATTGTATCTTTTACGAAACATGGATTTCAAGTGAAATTACGGTAAGATATGCTATACCGTAATGCTATATTTATTGTGTACGAAGCGAAAACAAGGGTGCGCATAATAAGGTTTTGTTTGATTGTTTGTTTGTTTGTTTAACGACGCACTCAACACATTATAACTACGGTTATATCGGCGTCGGACATATGGTAATGTCGAGAAAAAACCCAGTGGTTAGCTGACGGGGATCGATCCTAGACCGACCGCGCATCAGGCGGGCACTGTACCACAATAAGGTTTTGAAATTCACAATAATTACTTAATTGTTGATCGGACTAATAAAGACAGCTGAGTGAATGGAATTGACTAGAAGTAAAGCTGACAATTTATACATAGGGCCGAAAACAAAAATAGTAGCAGGTCGACATTGCTCATACACATTTTCGAGCCCAGTCAGTGATAATTAAAATGACGTAACCGGACTGGAAGATATAACAAGATACTAGATAACACCAGATATCCAAATAAAAACAGAACATGGAGAAAAAAACATTTATTTCACACAAAAAACACACAAATAAAGTAAATTATTCACATCGAGTTCATCGATTGTGTAATTTTAGCGACGCGTGTTATTGTCCAATTATTTTGTTTTGTAGTATACACCGTTCATTTACAGTGCATTGGAACTGCACCCGACAGATTTCGTCAGGGGTGAGGCGTCGGTCTGGTAAATTATTGGAAACGTTATCGAACAACATCCATCAACAGTTTGGTGATGGTCTTCAACAACTGGAGTACAAGTCACCGCTGAGGAGTGACAGCAATACCCAGAGTTCCTTAATGCGTTGACCCGCCGTATACCTGCATCTACCTGTAATCTGGTGCCCCCCCCCCCCCTTTCCTGTCCTGGACAGAGGAGCTGGCCGAGGCTGGCACCTGTGCCCAGGACAGGCATGCGCTACATCAGCTTGCTCTGAATGTGCACATTAAACACCAGTAGGCCTATTTTGCCAGTATATCCATTTTAGTAATTTATCTAAGTTAATTAAATCAATGTAATTGTACATTATACATATATAATAATCAACCACAGATCCAAGGGAAGAGTTTCAGTGGTGTATACCCACCCCACCCCCATTTTAAAATCCCACGAAAGTCTTCTGTTCATTATTTAAGAGATAAATAAGCCTACATGTACAATTTAAAACAAATAGTTGGAATGTGTAATATCTTGGTCAGCAGTATGTCTTTGCAGAAGGTTATGTAATGTCCGTTAATGTTATTGTTTACTTTAATGGATGCTCTTTTTCTACACTGCATCCACGCTATGAGTACTACAGCTGCCCTTTTTAAATCCTGCCCTAAAAAATCATGGATGCACCCCTGATAATATACAGTATATTATGTATATGGCCCAAGAATACAATGACTGATATTACCAACATTTTCTTATACTTGTATACTTGTATAGCTGAATTCAACTGTAGGCCTAGATCTTTAATAATTGAAAACTATCCTTTGTTCTTACTTTTAGGATTCAGACTCGAGTAGACGGCATACGAATTGGGCAGACTCCACTGTAGGCCTATACACACACTGCCAAGCAACAGAAAGTAAAAAAGTATACCTGATCACTAACCCTAAACATACCCCATTTGTATTCTGGTTGAGGGCTGTGGTTGTATTCAGTTCCATAGCGCCATACCCCAAAATGCTGTTCAGGCGATAGTATTTTCAAATTTCATGGGAAACACCTTTTTGGTTCCGTGCCTTGTGATCATGGGAACCATCGGAAACTCCTTTATTATATATTTATATTACTGTTACTGAATAGTCGTTCTCAACAAAATAATCATGGGAAACGAAATTTCAGTTCCGCAATTTTACTGACAGTACCGGAAACGATAATTTCCGTTAAATCCGAAGGCCTCATGGTGAATTTTCACAAAAGTAAAAACAAAACGATCATAATTGGAAAAAACAATATATTTTAATTTCAAAATCATTTCAGTGCCAACAAACATTGTAATATACAAAGTTATCAATCAATCTGGTCTAAGTTAACATGCATCATTGAATTTTTTAGTTTTTTGGGGATTTTTTTTACAATAAAATTTAATTTAAAGGGACAAAATCGTAATTCAGTATACTATCCTACAATGAAATATTGTGGTCTAACACATCACTGTTTGGTACATATGGGTCATATCTAACTGTGTATAGTATATCAGATTTCTCATTTCAATTATTAATTATTTTTTTTAAAAGTGGATCAAATTCGGATACTTTTTGTCCTTATAGATTTCCATTTGAATTTTTAGTGAAATCAGCACTTTGTTGTAAAAATTTATTGAACATGTTTGATGTTAAAATGACAGTTGTTTCCAGACTATTCAATTCTCTTTAAAATAAATATACATAAATGTTATTAATCTGTTGTCA
This sequence comes from Dracogyra subfuscus, assembly GCA_016106625.1. NCBI lineage: Eukaryota > Metazoa > Mollusca > Gastropoda > Neomphalida > Peltospiridae > Dracogyra > Dracogyra subfuscus. Next base: position 7,335 of record JAECMU010086733.1, read on the forward strand.
ATTTCTAATGCTAATGCTACCCAGTTATCATTATTATCATTACATATTTTTTTAACCTTAAACACAAAATTGTTATTAAACAATATAACTGTACCATGAGCATTAGATTTATAAGAACTAAAATAACATTCTAAATAGCCCCATTGTTTGATTCGTTGCTCTCGTTGTTTAGTAAAATGTACATCTTGAAGACAGTATATGGAAGTATTTTTCCTCCTCAAATATTGAAAAACTTCACTTCTTTTAGTACTATCATTTATTCCTCTGCAGTTCATCGATAAAAGTTTATTAGCCATTTAAATGAACAAACGTTTTTTTTAATAAATAATGTACATGTTCCAATTAACTAAGTAAAGTCTTACTTGCTTACATGTGTGCATGTCATATTTTACCATCAATATGGGTATCATATACATCTTATACATAAGAACTTCCAAAATAAAATTTGTATAACATGACAACATAAAAAACAAACAAATACATATAATTAACAAACTCATCAATATTATGATAGATTGTCCTTCTCAGGATTATCTACTAATTGTGACCTAATTTAATTGTACACTATATTCAATGAGAAATATCACGGAAGAGAAAAAAAAAGAAAAAAAAGGGGAGTATATGTGGGGGAGGGCCAAAAAAAAGAAGTAATTCTCAACAACAACAAAAACTTTGCACCCCTAAATATTATAATTTACACACAAATATACAAAACTGGAATCTGAATGTACCTGGCTATAAAGGGGGAGAGGGTTATTAAAAAAAAAAAAAAAAAAAAAAATCTCAAGAAAAGCATTGTTTTTCTAAATATTATAAGTTACACATAAATGTACAAAACCCCCAAAATAAGAGTCAACTATTCAAGTCAATGATAAAATAAAATTGTAATTAACCATCTGTAGCCTACACGTTAACTTAAAAGCAAGTCTATAATTACCTGTGCCTTATATTCTACACCCCCTTAATGTATAGATATTCAGAAAATAATATGTTTACACTATATGGTATATCAATATCAAAGTTGTATTACTTACTGACAAATACTCTAATACTCTATATTAATTATGAGCAGATGATAAATAATGTAAACTACAGACTAAACCGTAATACTCATAACATAACTTGAATTCAATATCAATATTCACTATCTATTCAACATACCTGGATAATAAATATTCAAGGCTAATAATACCTCCACAGCAATCCAATATTAACTTAGAATAGAGGAGAGGGACAATATATATATATATATACAAATGTATATAAATCCAAATGAAGCTTGTTATCGGTGTGTCGCTAGAGTGATCTATACTGTTACAGTAGAGCAGTTACACATATAATAATAACTTGGATATGTTATACTTTGACTTCCATGGTTTAGTTACATACAGTACTGAGGATTCGTCACGAGTGTTTTTTAATATGGAAAATATCAACCGAGTGTTAGTTAATCGGTATTTGTCGAGGCTCTGCCGAGACAAATACCGATTAACGACACGAGGTTGATTTTTTCCATATTAAAAACACGAGTTGCGAATTCTATTTATCCTATAATACTTCTAAAATAACATTCTAATTACTTTTTTAGTAAATCACAGTACTAAAGTCGACGCCATCGATAATATGACGTCATCACGATTAGAGCAGATTGTTTGACGTCACGCATTTTAAACAAATCTTTGAAAACGTTACGCTCAGGTACACGGGTCTTGTTGGCGTGTAAGCGAAGGACTCATTTACCGCAACGCCAATATCAACCAGGTTAATACAGTAAATATTAACTCGCTATATGACATGGATATTATGGTAAGTTATAGGATAAATATATATATTCCCTATATAATATTTGCACATAAATGTACAAAACCTGGAAACTAGAGTCAACTATTCATGTCAATGATAAAAAATTTGAGCAGATAAAATATAATGACTAGACTAAACCGTACTAACTATTCAACATACTTGAGTATAAATAGTCTATACTGAACTTAATGTCAACGATACTATCTGCACTATATGTATATCAATCATTCAAAGGTACATTACTTAACACTATAACAGGTACTATTAACCATATATGCTTGGAAAAAAAACATTAAGCAATATAGCCTAATAATCAATACTTAAGTGTCAACGATATACTTATCATCTATAGACAGACCAGGAAATACAACATTTCAATATAACAAAAGTAATCTTCATAAATATAGTTTACATATAACTCAAATGTACAGACACATTTCTCTTAGTCAGCTGTTGGCTAGAGTTATTGTTATTGTCACTGTATTGTTTTCAGGTCCGTCCTGTCCTGTACCACTGAATAATCAGTACATTACATGAAGAGTAATCCCCATGACCTCCATATAAGGTTGGTTATCCTTAAGAGATATGCGCGAGCATGAGAGGCCGTTCCTGACATAAATAGCGACCCCTCCTCTAGTGGTACAGTTAGTATTATGATAGAACCCATCATAACCAATTAAATTATAATAAGAAATAAACATCTGTTTAGCTTTAGCAGTTTTTTTAATATTATTTGTGAGCCAGGATTCCTTAATACAGACGATGTCTATTTTAACCTTACTATTATCAAGGAAGAACTTGAGCTCAAGTTGGCACTTAATAATTACACCACTAGAGCACAACTGGCAGGTCTTCACACCTCGGCGTCCAAACGGGAATGCACGCGCAGGGGTCTTAAAAGCAGGAAGTCAGGAGGCTATATCCGCGAGTGTTGTTACAACGATAAATAACTTTTGCATGTTTTTCTGGGATCATCTCCAATGTTTAAGTCACCAGTTGTAGAACAAAAACAAATTATTCGAACAGCGGAAACTATCTTCAAAGATAAATGGGTCAGCAATTTATCAATCCGACATGACACTTCGTTTCGGGACGTTTATGTTAAGGTGAGACTAATTCAAAACTAAAAAAAAAAAACTCTTTTATTTCTGTGAGAATACTTTAATTTAAAAAACAACACTTGTTCTACAATATTTTTCAACAATAGACTATATTGTACATGTGCCGAGTCGTCTCTGGACTCCGGGCCGAGTTGTCTCTGGACTCCGGGCCGAGTTGTCTCAGAACTCTGGGCCGAGCTGTCTCAGAACTCTGGGCCGAGCTGTCTGTGCTTCAAATAAGTTTGAATGTTAGTATTCTGATGTCACCGGTAGACGTCGTTTGAAGCACAAAAATGCCTACGTCACGACAAATTTGACAAAATCTTGGGATGCGTTCGTTTCACCTCTCCTGGACAGCGAAAGGAATGAGTTTGGAACAGGAAGTTACTTTACGAACATGGGTGCTTCTGTTTAAACCGCAATTAACCGACATTTGTTA
>JAECMU010086766.1:2173-17591 GCA_016106625.1 Dracogyra subfuscus
TTACCATATGTTTGACACCCTATAGCCGATGATTAATAAATATGCTCTAGTGGTGTCGTTAAGTAAAACAAACCACCATGTTAATATCGTTACTCGCCTGCTGGTCAAACAATGCCCAGAAGACTGGCAGAGGGAAAAATAGGAAGAGAACCCGACAAAGAATTTTCACATCATCAATGAAGTTTTGCTGTAAACAAATAAAACCAGGAAAAACTTTAATAATATGCATGTATGTGCAGAACAACAAAACAATCAGTACAGATCACTGGAGTGAACAATGAAAGTGTTACACGGACACTCTGAATACATGTCATTGTTAATTCGAAACATTAATTCATTCATTCAAAACAACCGATACATGTGTCACATACAAAAGCAGGATTGAGAAGAAAATTACAATAAGGTAATAAATATTTATCTTTGTTTATTTATTCTCCTGAGGATGTTGCTTTTTAGACTAATGAAACGTCGAATACTTTCAAGGAGGCTTCAGTGAAAATTTATATTTTTAAATATACAGTGGAAACTGGCAAAACCAGACCCTGAATATCCCGGATTCCTGTCTACATCGGCCATATTGTCTGGTCCTGAATTTTCATGTATATAGACTGTGCTTTAAAATCCTTTAAAAACCGAATTCTGTGTACTATGGATAACGGATCAATTTTCCTCCCCAAAAGATTAATTTCTTTTGTTAAATAACCTTGACAAACCGTAATAACAACAAACTCGGCTTGCCATGCACCTGGCCGGTAATAGAGTGACCCTATTTCTCCCGTTACACAACATAACGATCTCAGACCAGACATTCTGGCTTTCAGCCAATTAAACCTTGATTGGTGTTATTTGTATCGGTCGGTGTTGTCCGACTCTATCGCACCTCAGAAGCTTAATCGCAATTTAGATCTTCACTATGAGGTTGGATACAATCTTGTTAAACATCTAGCATATCCAAACACACAAATTAAAAGTAGCACACTCATTGTCACATTTAGACTGTAATTTAAAACTCAACTGCATAGATTTACAATGCATGTAGTTAGTTATTTATTTCACAGATACAGATGCACACATGCACGCAGAAATTCTATTAAAGTTATTACTCGGAATACATCGGGCACTTTTCAAGGTGTAAACGAAATTGGCTGAGATGTTCCGAATGTTTCTGATGTAATTGAAGGGAAGTAACTCTAACGTGTTATGAGTATCTAGTTTTTTTTACCATAGTGAATCTTCTGAAAACCGGATCCTGTCGAAACCGGACACATTCAAAGGTACTGTGGTGATCCGGTTTTGCCAGTTTCCACTATTTTTTTAAATAAATATTTATTGTAATGTTTTTTCTTAATTTTCAGCCCATGTCAAGGACCTGAAACCATAATTAAAAGGTCATTAAAGGTACATGTATATAGAACAATTCTATTTATTATATATTTTTGAAACCATGTATGCACATAGGAAAACTTGCAGAACACCTACTAGGCTTAAAATATTACTAATGTTAAATTACATTGGCTCTACCTTCCCATTTGTGTTTAATTCTGGAGCATTCCTTTTAAAAATATCATTCTGAAAAAACTGTCTTACTTCATATTTATCATCGGCGTGATCCAACCAGTGTTCCCGACGTTCTCGAGAGCTGCACAACTTTCTTCTCATGCCACACTGAAACATAACAAGGACATTTTAAAGAGTAGCAAAATCCCTCTAAACCAGGCTGTAAAATGTTTTCAGACAAAAATTGAACTTCCACTGCAAAATTATCCAAATTCCCAATGCTGCAGTGTCAATTCATATACATAACATGTCTGACGCTCTTATGGATACAGACACATTACTAAAGAAAGAAAGAAAGAAATGTTTTATTTAATGATGCACTCAACACATTTTATTTACGGTTATTAGGCATCAGACATATGGTTAAGGACCACACAGATTTTGAAAGGAAACCCACTGTCACCATTTCATGTCGAGTACCAGCAAGGGATCTTTTATTTGCGCTTCCCACAGGCAGGATAGCACAAACCATGGCCTTTGTTGAACCAGTTATGTATCACTGGTCGGTGCAAGTGGTTTACACCTACCCACTGAACCTTGCGGAGCACTCACTCAAGGTTTGGAGTCAGTATCTGGATTAAAAATCCCATGCCTCGACTGGGATCCGAACCCAGTACCTACCAGCCTGTAGACCGATTACCTAGCCACGACGCCACCGAGGCACGTTAATAAAGATAACATCAGGAATTGTTTATCATTTTAAAATTAAAAACACAGACCCCACTGTATTTTCATGATGGTGACAGAAGGCAAAAGATATTACATAGTTGACTCCTTCTGGGAACAAAAGAAATGTTTTATTTAACAACATACTCAACACATTTTATTTACAGTTATATGGCATCAGACAAATGGTTAAGGACCACACAGATATGAGAGAGGAAACCCGCTGTTGCCACTTCATGGGCTACTCTTATCAATTGGCAGCAAGGGATCTTTTATATGCACCATCCCACTGACAGGGTAGTACATACCATGGCCTCTGATATACCAGTGGGCCCACAGACGGGGATCGAGCCAAACCACAGATATGAGAGAGGAAACCCGCTGTCGCCACTTCATGGGCTACTCTTTTCAATTGGCAGCAAGGGATCTTTTATATGCACCATCCCACTGACAGGGTAGTACATACTACGGCCTCTGATATACCAGTGGGCTCACAGACGGGGATCAAGCTAAACCACATATACGAGAGAGGAAACCCGCTGTCGCCACTTCATGGGCTACTCTTTTCAATTAGCAGTAAGGGATCTTTTATACTAGTATGCACATCCCACAGACAGGGTAGTACATACCACTGCCTTTGATATACTAGTGGGCCCACAGACGGGGATTGATCCAAACCGACTGTGCATCAGACAGGCACTTTACCACTGGACTACGTCCCGTCACACTCTGTTTGGGTATCAGCAATCTAAACGGTCATAAGTTTGCACTACATTTAAATGACAGGCCATCTGGTGCTTTTGGGCATCCTAACGAAGACAAAGAACACTTTTTGTGCTACTGTCCTATTTACAATGTGATTCGTAATACCTACTTGTCTAACCATTTTAAATTCAATTGTAACATTTTATTATTTGGTGATCCGTACCTTAGGAATCAAGGAAATACCTGCATATTCAAATCTGTCCACAACTTCATTATAAATAGTAAACGTTTTGAGACGACTCAAAAAGACATTCACGAGTTTGCTGTGAGAAGTTTTCCACCAATAAAATATGTCTACGATTAAACTTAACTATTAAATATATTTTCTTGTTTAGAATATCAGTGTCTGTATATTCAATGTGTTTCTGGTCGTCTTAATATTTGTAAGAAAACCAAACTAGATTCTGTCTTTAAATAATAATACCATATAATATAATTATATTTTAGGAAATAAACTGAAATTTTATTTAGTACAAATATTAAACGATCAGAAACATGTTTAATATACAGCCACTATTATTTTATCCACAAAAATATATTTTTGTATGTAATTACAATCACTATAAAATTTCTGTTAGTCGGTGAACATATTAAAATTTCCAGCAAACTGAGGAATGTCCCTTTAACCACTCACTCACACCCATTCTTTCTCTCTTCCTTTCTCCTTTTGTTCACTTCATTTGTCTTCGTTTATAAACATCAATTTATTAAATTTGTCATCTTGGCTGTATGCCTTTGTATTTAAAAAATGTAGGGTGAGACCTTAGTAAACACTCATGACTGTTGGTTGATCCCAAAACCGCATATTTAATGGTTAATAAATATTGTTTAAACCAATTAACAGTAATTCAAATTTGCTGATATTGTAATTCGAAGAATGTAGCATTTTTCCTCTGAACACAGAATAATCAAATATTTGATATTGAACAGCTGATGATTAATTAATTAATATGATCTAGCGGTGTTATTAAACAAAACAAACAAAACAAAACAAAACAACTTTACTTTGATCTGGCAACTGATGTCTTGATTCAAACAAAAGTAGATATTTTTTTAACATTTTGCATCTTATTAAAAACACCACTGTCTACTGCTATACAAGATAAGAAACTCACCCATATACACATAACAACTTTTCCTATAATATTGCCTTTAGGTGGGACCACCTTATACATCTTTTTACCAGCTACGAATATCACTGAAAAACAACAAAATAATACAATTATATACAACCAATCAAAAATATCTATGACTAAAAATGTCCAAATAATATAATTATCCTCAACAAATTATAAACAACTATTATGAAAGTAACAAAATAATATAGTCTTTGACAACCAATCAGAAACAATTATTACTACAAACACTAAAATAATTTAATTATTTGCAACCAATCAAAATAACTATATCACTGAAAAACAACCAACCACAAATAACTACCACTAAAAAATAAGTAATCAGAAACGAATATCACTAAAAACAACCAATCAGAAACAAATATCACTGAAAGGAACCAATCAGAAACAAATATCACTAGAAACAACCAATCAGAAACAAATATCACTAAAAGCAACCAATCAGAAACAAATATCACTAAAAACAACCAATCAGAAACAAATATCAATAAAAAGAACCAATCAGAAACAAATATCACTGAAAAGAACCAATCAGAAACAAATATCACTAAAAACAACCAATCAGAAACAAATATCACTGGAAACAACCAATCAGAAACAAATATCACTAAAACAAATCACAAACAAGAAAAGAATCCAGTTATTTACAAACAATAAAAAAAAAAATATCATTAAAAAACCCCACCCCTAATTCTACTTGTACAACAATCAGTAAAAAACAAACAAAAACAATCCAGTTATTTACAACCATTCAGAAATTTAAATGACTAAAAAACAGACAATACATGATGTAGAGTAGAATCTCGTTGGGTCAAATTTGTAATGGTCGAATAAATCACAACGCTCAAACCAAGAACAAAGTCCCGAGTTACACTTACACATTATTGACCAAATGGTTAGGTCGAACTACCAGATGGGTCAAACACTTTCTTGAACACCGACAGGGTTCAAGCCAACACGATTCAACGTACTGTACATTAACGATCTATAACTATGTAGAAACCTTAACAACTACTACTAAATGTATGTACTGAATTTAAGCACATGTAATTAAATTCAGTAGTTTTTTATGATTATAAAACCCCTAAATATCTAATTATGTCGACTTACCAACAGCTATAAACATAAGAGCACCAGGAACTCCAAATGCGAGAGGATAGCAGGTGTCTTCCAGACAGTGCACATCAGCTGGAGTTTAAAACAAAAACAAACTGCAATGTTACTCTCATTTTATTTCGCCGTCATGTAAAATTCTGTAATCTCATTGGTTGTTTGCCGTTGGAAAAATCCCTTATACCCGTGTGGGCGAAGCCAAATTCTTTTATACCCCGTCTGTAATTTCCAACAGTTTCCACCCCAGTTAATGCTAAAGCAATAATTAGATTATAAAAAAACATTGTTAATCAAGCAATTAATTAATCTGTTTCCGACAATTTCGTATTACAAACATTTGAAGTTAAAAACTTGTTTATCGATGGAACTATTTTTCATCACTGGCAAGTGGTTTCGTTCACGTCCGCGTGGTACGGCTCCGTTAATAAATTGTTAACAATTATTGTCTGGCGTTATTTTGATTATTTGGCTATATGGTTTAACATGTCGGCAAGATAAATTTGTTGTAGAAGCATCTCTCAGGGTATATGGCTTTTTATGTACCCTGTGTCATCTTTTACCCCCCTCACATTCGGTTCAGAGTAAAAAAGTACATAAAAAGCCATACACCCCTCGTGATGCTTCTACAACTTATAGTATCTTTTCACTGGCTATGAATAGGTGTTGTATATATAGATAGAAATGTTTTATTTAATGATGCAATCAACACATTTTATTTACGGTTATATGGCGTCAGACATATGGTTAAGGACCACACTGAGATTGAGAGAAGAAACCCGCTGTCACCACTTCATGGGCTACTCTTTCCGATTAACAGCAAGGGATCTTTTATATGCACCATCCCACAGACAGGATAGCACATACCACGGCCTTTGATATACCAGTTGTGGTGCACTGGCTGTGACGAGAAATAGCACAATGGGCCCACCGACGGGGATCTATCCCAGACCGACCACGCGCTGTACCACTGAGCTACGTCCCGCCCCTTAGGTGTTGTACGCAACAAAGTTACAGTTTGTTTTGTTTAACAACACCACTAGAGCTTATTAATTCAATAATCATCAGCTATTGGATGTCAAACATTTGGTAATTTTGACATACAGCCTTAGAGAGGAAATCTCCTTAATGTTTTCATTATTTACCAAGGAGTCTTTCATATGTACTGTCCCACTGACAGGATAGCACATACCTTTGATATACCAGTCATGGTGTACTTGCTTGAACTAGATATAGCCCATTAATGGGGATCGATCCTAGACCAACCGCACAACAATCCACTGGGCTATTTCCTGCCCTCATGCTACGCAACAATGACAAGATATCAAAATGTTACATTATTTTTAAATCAACATTATGTGATGTATGTTTACTAGGTAACAAGTAAGGAACTGCAATCATGACATTGCCATAACACATTCCTGAGGTCATACAATATTAAACAACAAAAGAACAAAGAACTGCATGGCTCGAAATTAACATGATAAAATTGATGTAGGTCTGGGGTATTACTGACATGGGATAAAAACAATGGCCACTAGTAAAGTTCCTCAACAATTGCAAAATGTATAAATCAAAATGCGGAAAAACATCACTGCACGGTCGGGATGCTCGAAACTGGAATGACGCATAACGAGGTTGCAAGACGTTTTAGCGTGCATCGAAACACGATAAAGAATTTGTGGTGACTTTACCAACAGCAAGGCAACACCAGGGACAGACCATGTTCAGGTCGCCCGCGTATGACGTCACAAGCACTGGACAACCATATTCAGCTAACACATCTTCTGAATCGATTTCGGGCGGCAACTTTGACAGCCAGAACCATCCCTGGGTTGAGAGCAATCAGTGCCAGGACAGTTCGCAACCGTTTATTGGAGCACAACAATATATTTTTTTAATAAAATATACTAAAGTAGACAATGAATGTTTTCACTTCTTAATTTTACGTGTTAAAATCGATAAATTCAAATAAATATTCTTTCATTTGGAAAGGGTAAAGTTAGGAGTGAGTGGTGGTGTTTTAACGACATCAAAGTTAGATCATATTGATTTAATAATCATCTGATGCCATACAACCATAAATAAAGTGTGTTGAGTGCATCGTTAAATAAAACATATCCTATCCTTCTCTCCATCTGCTGTTGAAAGTCTGGTCATTTTGACATATAATCTTAGAGAGGAATTGGGTTCATGTGCAAGGGAGGGTATTGGAGGTCAAAATCCTTTCTTGCTCAAGCTTAAAAAAATTGAAATGTATTTTCTTGGGGAGCATGGCCACATATAAAGTTCGCTCAACACAGTCTAAGACCCCAAACCCCACTGAAATCCCTGCACACGCACCTTGGAAACCCGCTACATTTGTTTTAGCAAGGGATCGTTTATATGTACCATCCCACAGACAGGATATCACATACCATGGTCTTTTATATACCCGCCTAGACTTTTTACGTAAATCAAACACAGTACTCTCTTCCTCTACCCCTAGAGTGTTACGTAATTAGTAACATCCACTTACATGTTATGAGTATGCCAACAGCTGGCCACTGTCAAAATTTCAAGGCAAATCCCCCACCCGCCGACACTTGGAAAGGCCCTGTACCATACCTCTATGGATATAAATATGTTTTGGAGATATCAAGACAGTTAAAAAAACAATTAATTGCGAAATCTCACGTGATCTTTTGTTGGGTAATTTCACACTTGTGATAAGCCAATGAAAACCGAGATTGGCAGGAGACCGTCAAAAGTGGTCCACTTTCAAAATACTGCCTTTGTTTTTGACCTTAATAAGACAGTGTAGTGAAACGAATGCGGAGTGCGGCATCATATATGCACCAAATGTAATTGTATTTTCTGTTCTACATGCTTAAATAATAAAAATATTCCAAGGAATGCCGCTTTAAATGTTTTACACCTAACAGCCAATGATTAATAAATCAATGTGCTCTAGTGGTATGCAACAGCTTGCCACTGTCAACATTTCAAGGCAAATCCTCCACCCACCGACTCCTAGAAAGGCATTGTACCATACCTCTATGGATATAAATGTTTTGGAGATATGAGACGACCCCAGTCTAATGATGTTGTTAAACAAAACAACCAAACAAATATCTTACCTCTCAGCATAGGAGTGATGAAAGTGGACAGCACGCTGCCGAGATTTATTATGAAGTAGAATGCTGAGAAAAATGTTGTTCTCTCCTTTTCCTGAAATCAATAATGTTTTATTTTTATTATTAGAGTCTATTTTACAAATTCCATAAGCACTTAGCAGTAGGTACATTGTGTACATGTATTAATTGCTAAATAACCGGCCTCAGTGGCATCATTTGTTAGGTCATCGGTCAAAAGGCTGGTAGGTACTGGGTTTGGATCCCAGTCGAGGCATGGGATTTTTAATCCAAATACGACTCCAAACCCCGAGTATGTGCTCCACAAGGCTCAATGGGTAGGCGGAGATAGAAGCTAACGCTCGCCCCCTCGCCCCGGGCGAGTAGAAATACCTGGGGGCGAGTAGAATTTAAATGGAGCTAGTCCTCTGGGCGAGTAAAACTGAGCGTAGATGTAAATCGTCTGCCATGACAGATCGAGAAAGTTGAAAGTATCAGTTTCGTTTGGTCTCGAAAAATCCGGATATTATTGCAAAGACAATCGGAACTTTCCGCTATTCAGACATTTTCCGTAAAATTCCGATTATAACTAAAGCATGATCGGAAGAGAAAATGTTTGATTTTTTGTTTTGGCCCCCACCCCCCACTCCTCTCTCTATCGGTCTTTAATTAAACGCATTGTAATATAAGAACAAGTTGGCTATCACCACCGGTTGTAACGATCTGCTTCCAGACTTCTCGTGTTGAGAGTTCCGGGTTTACCAGTGTACATTGTACATTCAAGTATATTCCAATCGACTTCCCATTTTTATGTCCACATTAATTTTATCCAAACATCAATAGAAGCAGTCTTGATACTAGTTGCCAGTGGGCCTAGTATAAACAATATTTATTTCCGTTACATACTGCGTTGTTTATTTGTTTGTTTGTTTGTTGTTGTTGTTGTTGTTTTGGTGGGTTATTTTTTTTTTATGTCATCAATTAGTGTCGTGAAACTGGTCAACCATTTCGTCCGCGAGAACACTACTTTTATGATATGGTTGGAATGCAGCATCACATCATATTCCTTTCCAAACATATTCTCGACCCCGTATAAAAATATGGACAAAACAACAAATTCAGTATAAACAGTAAAGATAATTCCTGAGTTCAGTTACTTTTAAATTAATATAATATTATTATTTCTATTATTATTTTTGCTGAAACAGGCACCCTTTGCTGCCTTTTTGTTTGACTAATTAAAAAAACAAACATGTTTTCTGAAGGCGACGAAATTGGTGTATATACGTGTAGAACACTGTTAGTTTTTGTACGTTACGCTTATTCTCAAACTGCTTCAATAATGGTGGGCTAGTGATTTTTTCCTGGGGACTAGTAACTTTCCTGGGCTACTAGTCCCCCGAGTCAGTAAAAATATTTCCCAATTTCTACCCCTGGTAGGTGTAAACCACTTGCACCGACTACTGATCCATAACTGGTTCAACAAAGGCCATGATTTACACAAATAAAAGATCCCTTATACTTAAAGTATAAACTTAAAATGATAGCATAATTTCATTACACCAGCAGGTTTCCTTGCATTTATGAAATATAACAAACATTTCTTGCGTTATTTTGCCATTTACGTGACACCACCCAATGTTACTATCAGCTGAAACAACAGAAGTCACGTGGTCATGCAAGACAGATTTATTCCGCATGGGCTGACATCATGGAATACACCTGTCTTGCATGGCTAGGGATGGGAGAAAATAGAATGCAATAAATACATATCGACTATTGGGCGTCTCAAAAAGTATATAGGGCAAGCAAGCTTAGCTTATTGTTGCACGTTTTGCGTGATGAAGTGCTGTGTTACCCGGGGTTCATAGCCTTAACGACCAAACAAATTCCGAGACTTTTACCTACCATTTTCAAAGACTTCAAACACTTTTACACAGCGGTCAAAAACAATAGAATGCAATAAAAAATACCAAATCAGTTTATGTTGCTGGCTATAGCAAGAAACTGGGCTTTTTTAAATGCATCATGGCAGGTTAAACCTTGCTTGTAAGTGGAAAATATCAAGTGCATGCAACTGTAAAAGTATTGTGTTATGATGTAGCTACGCCGGCAGAAAGAAGGTCAGAGTATTGATGTTTACTAGGAAAAATTAACAATAAAATAAAAGAATGAACACAATATGATAATTTAAAAACTTTTAAAGACTTTCATTACAATTCAAAGACATACATTTTTTTTTTCAAATTTAAAGAATTTCAAGAAATTTAAAGACCGCTTCGAACCTTGTTTCCACTCCTCCTCCCTCCACTATCCCCTCCCCAACCAACACACACACCCACCCTCCCCAAAAATGAACTTACCTTATCTGCTGGAAACTGATCCCCTCCGAATGCCGAGACACATGGCTTGATTCCACCAGTCCCCAGACCTATCACCATCAGACCAATGATCGGACCAATTCTGTGACACAGAGAGGAAGAAAAAAAATGTTTCTTATTAAATGATGCAATCAACACATTTTATGTATGGTTAAGGACCACACAGATATAGAGACAGGAAACCCACTGTCGTTACCTCATGGGCTACTCTATTCGATTAGCAGCAAGGGATCTTTTATATGCACCATCCCACAGAAAGGATAGTACATACCACAACCTTTGTTACACCAGTTATGGAGCACTGGAGCAATGGGGCCACCGATGGGGATTGTTCCTAAACCGACCACGCATCAGGCGAGCATTTTACTACTGGGCTATGTCCCACCTGTGACAAAGAGAGAGAAAAATAAAACATGTTCAGTAACTTGAGATGCTGTTCAAAGTATTCTAGCTAAATTGGCTTCAGTGATGAAATGGTATTTGCAAATACTTTGTCCAGCCCTTGAAATTCAGACAAGTTTGCTACGGCAGTTAAGTGTCTTCGCAAATCAAATTTGCAACGGCACAACGATGGCAATTTTAAAGAAAAGATTAATGCTGTCAAAATTATTCATAGATGATCCACTGCTGTAATAATATACTAAAACATAACATCTCAACTTTACTTTCGTAAGCTTCTATACTGGAAAAAAACAATTTATATTAATTAAAAGGAAACTGAGCTACACACGATAAATTTATGCTTCTCTCTGGGATCTTTAATTGGACAGAGTTCAGAGATAAATGCCTACAGACTTTTCACCACTCACAGATTTGCGATGGCAATGAAATGCTGTCGCAAATCAAATTTGCGATAGCTTTTGCGACAGCATTGCCAATTGCCGCCACGAATTTCGAGGGCTGTTTGTCTAGAAAATAAAAGTGCAGCTACCTGTACCGACTAGGCTGCCACGTATCATATTACCGGTATACTCATATATTAACATTCAACGTGTGAGTACTGGTGAGGTACATGATATGCTAGTCAAAAGTAGGTCACATTCACCTAGTTATGGTACCATCCTAAGTTTGTATTTGTATGCAAGGTTTGATGATCCTATATGAAATGATAATGAAGATATGGCATGGACAAAGATTTCCTTTAATGTGCAGTACTGCATGAAAAGTAAGTCACAGTGACCTACATATACATGTAGTTATGGTATGTGAATCACAGTCATCCCAAGTTGTACATGCATACAATTGATAGCAAATAAATCACCAAGAAACCAGACATGATTGTGCACCATACCAAAAAACCCAGATTTTACCCGAACATAGCCATTTTATCAAAAAGGCAACCTATTTGCCAACTTGTTACGCAAAGAATCATTGGTACGGTATGTCGGAAATCATAGGCCAATCAAAATACGGGACAGTAAAAAAGTTATAACATTCGGCTATTTTCGGTATATCCCGACTAATTCCGTTTTCTCTGGCAACATTAATTAAAGCAAAGTGTTCCGAATGACCATTTTAAAATTAAAACAAGCGGATAATACAAATCGTTAACGGAATACATAATAAGCGGAATTCCGTTTTAAAACGGAAAATAATCATGTCTGAAGAAACGTGAAGTTTATGAACAGATGGACAATGCATTACCATAATAAAAAGTCAATACTATATATTCTCATATACTCTTAAAGGGACATTCCTGAGTTTACTGCACATTTTAAGATGTTATTGAAAAACAGAGACTTTTTATTGATTATAATTATATATCGAACATATTTTTCTGTATAAAATATTAGTGGCTGTATATTAAATGTGTTTCTGATGATTCTAATATTTGTACTACGTTAAATTTAATTTTATTTCCTAAATCCATCTTTTAAAAAATATTGAGCCTACCAGAAACACATAGGACATACAGATAATTTTTTTTTTTTTTTTTTTTTGGTTTGTTTAACGACGCACTCAACACATTTTAATTACGGTTATATCGGCGTCGGATATATGGTTATGTCGAGAAAAAACCCCAGTGGTCAGCTGACGGGGATCGATCCTAGACCGACCGCGCATCAGGCGGGCACTCTACCACTGGGCCATGCTGCCCGCTACATACAGATAAAGACATTCTAAACAAGAAATATATTTAACATGTATGTTCAATCGTAGACATATTTTATTAGTCGGAAACATCTTACAATGCAGTAAACTCAGGAATGTCCCTTTAACTGTACAGATACACAAGGTAATTTCTGCATTTCAGGGGACAGAACATAGTCCAGTGGTAAAGTGTTCGATTGATGCGTGGTCGGTCTCAGATCGATCTCTGTCAGTGGGCCCATTGAGCTATTTCTCGTACCAGCCAGTGCACTACGACTGGCATACCAAAGGCTGTGGTATGTGCTATCCTGTCTGTAGCATGGTGCATATAAAAGATCCCTTGCTACTGATGACAACATATAGTGGGTTTCCTCTCTATGTCTACATGTATATGTCAGAATTATCAAATGTTTGACATCAAACTGCCACCGACTAATAATCATTGTGCTCTAGTTGTGTCATTAAACAAAGCAAAACAAAACAAAACAAACTTTCTGAATTTCAAGTATCAATTGGAAATTATGCACCTAAACATTTTATATGGTGTATTCCATAGACAATAATAGTAACACATGTGGCTAAAACTCCTACCTGCTGCGTATCAATCAACATAAACACCACTGACATGAATACTACCACCCCTCGTCTTTAAAGTGAATCAGCTAAAATTGGGGGTCAAGCTGCTCATTTCTGAGAGAATGGGTAGTGTCAATCACTAACCTAGTTCCGCACAAAATTTGAGTACTTGTTTGTTTTACAGGTACCCTATACGTTTCAAACACAAGGCCACATGATACAGTGGTACTAGATGCAATAAAATTGCATAAATTTTTTCCCCAAGATGAAACTTTGTTTTTTTAACAACTAACACACACTCACATTTATCACCAATCACAGGACTTGTGGTGCTCACTTCTCTATTAAAAGTTGGGTGCACCTCGAACTTTGACCCACCCGGAAGTTATTTGGTGTAGTACTACCTATAATACAGATTTAAACTCACTTTTCTCTTGGTGGTAACGCCGTCAGAGCCAGGATGACATTGCCGATGCAGTACACTATAGACAGATACATTATGGTTCTGCAAACAACAACAAAAATAAACTAACAAACAACAACAACAACATACCAGTGGCTTAGGAAGGTGCTAAATGGGGGAGAGGGACACACTTTTATATTTACACTTTTACACTAGTACAAAGCAAATATAAACAAAATATCTGAAAAGTGAGGGGTACATTCCCCCTTGAGACCCTCCTCACCCCCCATTTTCTATGCCAGTGCATGATACTAACACAAATGTGGAGGTGTTGGAGTGGGGCAGTAATGTGGATAAAAAGATAAATGAAACCTTTTCAGGACAGACAAGAACATTTTAATGAATGAATGAATGAATGTTTGTTTAGCGACACCCCAGCATAAAAACACATATCGGCTATTGGGTGTCACAAATGGCAAGTATATGAACATATTATCAATAAAAATTGAAACCAAAGTCCTTTGGTCTCTCAGGAAAGTTTCTTTTAAAGATTTTCTGTTACTTCTTTTACGTTCATCAGGGTACACACAAATGTTTTTATCTGCAAAGTGTGTGAATCGCAAAAAGCCATTTTCACAGACGTTTACAGATGACTCACTGATCTGTTGTTTTGTTCATACCCAGATGACATAAAAGAAATAACAGACACTACTTATAATTAAATTTCAAACATACTTACTAATAACGACACCAAAAGTATGTATTTTATTTTTAAATATATTTTTGGTTCTAAACAATACCGATCAGTAAGACAAATTGCCATTGTAAAGTGACGTCATCAGGTACGATGTTCCTTAACAATGTTATTTTTACGTTCAACTCGCACTGCTTAGCTGGACCATTTATTTTTGTTTAACGACGCACTCAACACATTATAATGATGTTTATATCAGTGTCAGACATATGGTTATGTCGAGAAAAACCCCAGTGGTTAGCTGACGGGGATCGATCCTAGACCGACCGCGCATCAGGCGGAAAGCTGGACCAATGGGATGATGTTAAATTGTAACAAATATAACGGAAATTTAATTATTCAATACATACATGTATATGAAGAAAAACAATGTGGTACATTTTATGATAAAACTTGTACATTGTGCACAGTACTGTACTCGTTGTGCAATGCTTTATTTTCATGGACTCAAAATGTTTTGCTAAAAATAAAACCCACATAGTTTTGCTAAAAAGTGACTGCTCAACTCCCTCTCCATAGCACATCAAATGACTGCTCTATTTACTCAGCTAGCTCCCTCTCCCTAGCACATCAAGTGACTGTTCTATTTACTCAGCTAGCTCCCTCTCCCTAACACATCAAGTATCTACTCTATTTACTCAGCTAGCTCACTCTCCCTAGCACATCAAGTGATTGCTCTATTTACTCAGCGAGCTCCCTGTCCCTAACACATCGAGTGTCCCCTCTATTTACTCAGCGAGCTCCCTGTCCCTAGTACATCAAGTGATTGCTCTATTTACTCAGCTAGCTCCCTCTCCCTAGCACATCAAGTGACTGCTCTATTTACTCAGCTAGCTCCCTCTCTCTAGCACATCAAGTGATTTCTG
>JAECMU010086799.1:0-13973 GCA_016106625.1 Dracogyra subfuscus
CTCTCTCTCTCTCTCTCTCTCTCTCTCTCTCTCTTTTCAGTGACTGGTAATCACCAAGGAATGCAATACTCACGATGAGTTGTCCCAGCATATGGCAACTGCATACCACTATATAAAACATTTATTTTTAACTATTTGTGCACCACAAATGATCTTTACTGTAGATGCTGTATATTACGTCAGTTATTTTAATAATACATGTATATTTGTTTATTTTAGTTGTTGGATCAACAACCGCCTGTTTTCACTTAGAATTTATATAGCTGAAGTAAACACATCGAACATTAAAGAGGTTTTACAGTAAGCACAACATATATGTGCTCATTAAAGTGAATGTTAAAATAGAACATACTAATGGTTACAAAATGGATGGCATATTTTAAAAGTGATCAACATTAGGCTTTACAAATTCAAATGAACATCTCAAACTGGATTTTGTCTTCAATAAGTTTGTGAAAACACATGGTTTACAAACATTAATATTATAACCATTTTTATTAATTAAAAGCCTGGTTAGCAGGGGGCATGTTTAGATGTTTGTAAAGTCATGAAGGCCATCGGTCAACAAACTGGTAGGTACTGGGTTCGGATCCCAGTCGAGGCATGGGATTTTTAATCCAGATACCGACTCCAAACCCTGAATGAGTGCTCCACAAAGCTCAATGGGTAGGTGTAAACCACTTACACCGACCAGTGATCCATAACTGGTTCAACAAAGGCCATGGTTTGTGCTAACCTGCCTGTGGGAAGCGCAAATAAAAGATCCCTTGCTGCTAATCGGAAAGTGGCAACAGAGGATTTCATTTCGAAATCTGTGTTGTTGTTAACCATATGTCTGACCCCATATAACCGTAAATAAAATGTGTTCTGTGCGTCGTTAAATAAAACATTTCTTTCTTTCTTTAAGAGTCGTGACTATCATTTCTTAATGAAGTACAATGATGGAGAAAGCACTTTAAAATATGTATCTAGGTGTGGTATAACGTTTTCATTAAGATTATACTGATGAAATGTATGAAATTTTATTTCCACCCGGCACCAAAATATAATTTCCATCCGACACCCAAACCTAAAGTGCCCATAGAAGACAAAAGGTAAGTTTGTTAACCTACACTTCACACGTCTTTTGGTTAATCCAAGTTCCCTCACATACTTTAAAAAAAATTATGTTAAAGGGACATTTCTGAGTTTGCTGCATTGCAAGATATTTCTACGATTAAACTTACATATTAAATATATGTACTTGTTTAGAATATCAGTGTCTGTATATTCAATGTATTTCTGGTCGTCTTAATATTTGTAAAAAGCCCAAAATGAATTTTGTCTTAAAATAATTTCGTACGTACGAAAATAAAATCTTTTTAGGAAATAAAATGCAATAATTTATCCTAGTACAAATATTAGAACGATCAGAAACACTTTTAATATAAAAGACACTAATATTTTATGCAGAAAAATATATATTTGATATGTAATTACAGTCGTCAAAAAATATCTGTTAGTCGATAACATCTTTAAAATTGCAGCAAACTCAGGAATGTCCCTTTAAGTTGACAGTTTATTTTTCCAAATGTCCGACACCAAAACTATCTAAACTTCACTAAGTCAAAATGGGTTAATTAAGGAATTTGTTATGCATGATATTAACATTATTATTCCTCCTGCCTCCTACAAACCATATTACTTTACTTCCTAATATGGATGTCTTAAAAGGAATACAAGGGCAAAAATTCAAATTCGATCAGACACCAAAACTAGCATTTTGAAATTTGTCCTGGAATCATTTATAAAACAACGGATCGATTGACGTTGCTTGCCTCGGTTTCACCTCCTCCCCGTCCTACCTAGTGTTCTACGATTGGGGCATTAATGAATGAATGAATCATGTATCACATGCACTTTCCCACAGACAGGACAAGACACACCACAACCTTTGATATACCAGTTGTGGAACACTGGTTTGAATGCCGTAAAAACAAAGAAAGAATAGATTCACCAGAGGCAGGGCTTCTAATTTTGTTATAAAATCCACTAGCCATGGGATAAAGTGATTTGCTAGCCATGATTAAAAATTCACTAGCCTTACTTTACTTAAAGTTAATACAATTTTATTAAATACTAGTAATAATCAAATATGTTACCTAAAGAGGGAGATAGAACTTTAAATACTAACATTGAGGGGTTGGGTGTGGCCAGGATATTTGTATTTACAAAATATAATTATTTGCAACATTTGACTAAAACAATTCACTAGCCGTCGGGCATGGCATATTAGTTATTTACTAACCCAACATTGAATGTGTGGGAGTGGGGCTACCATAATCTAGAAGCCCTGGCAGAGGGATTCAATCCAAACATCACAGGCGAGCGTTCTGTCCACTGGGCTACATCTCGTCCCACCATGCAGTGTGGCAGTCGGCAACAAAAATGACACACATAATTATAATAATCCATATTGATGTACGTACTTTTGAGATGGAATGAAATATATTACTAAAAATCAGAAGTTTATTTATGTCTGGGTAAGATGCTTGACAGTCGGTTTTCCAGCTTAAAACAACAAATAAACATTTGTTCCTGATTACTTTTCCAGCTTTAAGGTGGGAAGGGTTATTTCAATCAAGTAACTATTCGGTAGACTTTCTAACATTTTTAGTCAATTCTGTGGCAGGTTACCGTTTCTTTAATTTAATTTAATTATTCTCTTTATATATTGCATTCACGCCCGTCCACACGCTCGCACACATGCACACAAAGAAATAAATAAAAATACGCATGCATATGCAGTACATTTATATTTCTGTCAAACCCAAGTCTATGCTAGTGGTAATATTTTAGATTGCACGTTCTGGCTAGATGTAGTTAAAAAGCAATTTAAACTGCTGAATATCCGTTTTGTGTTTCCAAAGCGTGAAGGTCTGCACTCGGCATATCGCTGCTGAGATATCGCTCATAAAACGTGTGCTGGTGTTTTCGCATAGCGAGTCCGTTAATGTCTTTACCAGCGTCGTGGATGATCACTTTAACTTCTGTTCTATATCTGAGTAAACTCCATTTTTTAAAAACACAATCAGGCATCTGATTCGCAGTCGGGACGCCCTGTACGTTCACTGGAGCCAGTTCATTGCGCTCGTACACAGTGCACGTAATACCGATAATTAAACATGCACTAAACTGCTTCATCTTTATGATTAAAATTTCCCCAAATCAAACGACGCTTGATGATTTCGTCTTGGAGCGTAACGAAACTCAAGTGAAGATGGGCTGCCAGCAGTTGGGGATTAGTAAAGTGATGTGGAGGAATTCTACAACAGAACTTGAGTCGTCTGCCGCTTTTAAAACATTTTTGTAAAAAGAACGACACCGGATTCTAAAACAGAACTCGAGTCATCTGCCCGTTTTAAAACATTTTGTGTGAAGATTGACACTGAATTCCAGAACGAAAGTTGTCTGCCAGTTTTAAAACACTTGTGTAAAGGGCGACACTGGATTATAAAACAGAACTGTGGTCGTCTGCCAGTTTTAAAACATTTGTCTAAAGGACGACACTGGATTATAAAACAGAACTGTGGTCGTCTGCCAGTTTTAAAACATTTGTCTAAAGGACGACACTGGATTATAAAACAGAACTGATCGTCTGCCAGTTTTAAAAGATTTGTCTAAAGGACGACACTGGATTATAAAACAGAACTGTGATCGTCTGCCAGTTTTAAAACATTTGTCTAAAGGACGACACTGGATTCTAAAACTGAACTGTCGTCTGCTAGTTTTAAAACATTTGTGTAAAGGGTGGCACTGAATTATAAAACAGAAATCAAGTTGTCTGCCAGTTTTAAAATATTCGTGTAAAGGACAATACTGAATTCTGCAAAAACAGCTCGAGTCGTCTGCTAATTTTAAAACATTTGTGTAAAAGACGACACTGTGCAGAATGGTTCAAAGACAATGTGACAAAAGAAAATGTCATTTTGAAAGTCAGTGAGAGGTAGCGGAAACTTCTCATCACGGGGTAAATGTACGCACGTCACACTGAGCATCAATACCGTTTTCAAAGATGTTATTTGATATGAAATTATTGTTCTTTGCAAGTTCTCTGCTGCTCTGCGTTTTATTATTATCTCGGATGGGTACGTCTTTTGTCATTTACACACTTATAATCTACGCCAGTTGGACGAGTTGCTATTTAGTTTGCAATGAAGATGTTTTTGAAAATCAAAGATACATAACTACCTTCGATTTTATTGACCAGCTCGCCGGTATGTAAACAGCGCGGCTCTTACCTGCAGCTTTGTGGCCTGTCGGACTGGCTGATCGCCGCTGTGGCTGTTACAAGGTGTATCCAGTTCCACTTGACGTCTCTTGTCATACGTGGCAAACATTTGTATGCAAAACATTATCCAGAAGACACCGAAGTGTACAGTTCTCCACAAGACACAAGAAATACTGTATGCGCTTTGAAAGACATTTACCAGCTTCTTCCAAAATGGGTCCTACGTTGCTGTTGGGCTTTTTTTTTTGCAAAGAGACTAATGTCAGAGTACAGTTATAACACAGATAATGTCCATGTTAATTGAGGTAAGTATTTTAATTTTTGCTATAACGTTTAACAATACGTCATTTATTAGTACTAAAGGGTAAATATTTTGTCAACATTCTTTGATATTTTTAAACAGTGCATCGTTAGTTAGGATATTGATACTAGGTCTTGAACTATTTCAAGGGTAACTCGAAGACTGACAGACGTGCTTGAACATTCAGTGAGTGTAAGCATGTGTAAAATGGTTGATTAATTAATTAATAACGAAACAAATAAATGAAATATTTATTTAGAAATGTTTTTTTTTAAAGTGTTTTGGTAAAGATATATATTAAAATTACAGGTACTTACTTATAGTGGTTTTTTTGTGTTGTTTTTTTTAAACCTGTAAAACAAGTGTAGACTTATTTTAAAAACGATAATAATTTCATGGTTTAGGTTATTGTTAACATCTAATCGAAACTTTCTGTCTAAATGAATACAAATATTATTGTACCAACACCGTGTAATCGTTTAGAAACATTTTTAATTTGATGCTCTAAATAATCAAAACCATGAAATTATGATTATTATTATATTGCTAAAGTGTATTTATGCTAATTTTAAAAGACAAATGCCATTTAATGTTATCTAATTGAATATTCATAGCTTTTTTTTTCTGAGACAAAAATTATGTTTCAATTAATGAATGCCATATGGTTTAAGAAAAATCCTGATCACTTCGATTTGGTCTCCACTCAGTCCCTTTGT
Organism: Dracogyra subfuscus; assembly: GCA_016106625.1. Taxonomy (NCBI): domain Eukaryota; kingdom Metazoa; phylum Mollusca; class Gastropoda; order Neomphalida; family Peltospiridae; genus Dracogyra; species Dracogyra subfuscus. The sequence goes on from JAECMU010086799.1 coordinate 5,288, forward strand.
TAAAGATTCAGTTGGTTTGCCATGTATGTTGTATTAATTGCAGGCACATCGACCGCCGATGTGTTTCGTAACGGTTTGGACTAACGACCACCTCCGTGTGTTAGTGTTTCTACACTTACTGGCAGTATTTCGGTGCTAGCATTGATTCACTGTCGGAAAGCCGGTAATGCTTTATCCGTGTTTAATGCCGGTCGATAGGAGAACACTTGAATGGTAAACCGGTCTCGGTGGTGTCGTGATTAAGCAATCGGACATACGGCTGGTAGGTACTGGGTTCGCAGCTCGGTACCGGCTCCCACACAGAGTCGCAGAGTTTTATCTACTCAATGGAAAGGTGTAAGACCACTTGACCCTCTTCACTGTCACTAACGTATTCATAGATGGTTAGGTCTTACTTCATATTTGCGTAGGTGTAAGGTCACTACACCCTCTTCTTTCTCACTAAACACTAACCACTAACAACTCACCAACTTTCCTAGACAGACAGCCCATATAACTAAGGTGTGTGTCCAAGACAACGTGCTTGAACCTTAATAGGATATAAACACGAAAATGCCTACCAGAATTATGTCCGATGGCTTAAAAGCATATTGTCACAGACCATTGACCTATTTAATGGTCTAACAAAGTATTACTTGAAAAAAAAAAATTGATTTGTCCCTAAATGTACTTTATTCAATCATCTTCATAACCACCATACTCCATTTATTAATGATATTTTGTAAAAAATAATCAAATTATGGCAATGGTCCATAATTCAAAAACAAAACTTGCTGAGAGGGTTGACATGGATTTCACTTCATCATGGTTCAGTTAAGGTGATGCAATAGCTCGATTTGGTTTCCAAAAATTAATGTAATTTTTAGTTATTGTCCATGTTGAGAAAAATAAGATCCTTAAATGTGTGACAGTGTGCCTTTAACCGCGACACCACTTGAGGCCGGTATTGGGATGATCTGATTACAAAAAGATATATGGCAAGACAGAATGATAATGTATGATATTGGTTTTTTAATGAACAATAAAATATTACTTTCGTGATTATATTCGACCAGCTCAGCCCGGGTTATCTGACAACAGCATCTCCATTAATGAGCCAGCGTGACAGACGCCAACTGCCCGTTGCCACTGGATATATCGATAATTATCACTTCCAACTACGATTAGCATCATTTTTCTCACGTACGACAGCACATGCACGTGCAACACATGTAATGCCTACATCACCCTTTTCTGCTTGGTAGTCACTTAACTAAGTGTTAATTACGCTACAAATTGCTAAGTGAAAGATAAGAGAAATTTCTTAATCACCTACTTAAATTACCTAAATATGTGCAATTACTTTTCCTTTCAATTTCGCAAAAATGGAATGGATGCACTTTGTAAACAATTGGTGCAACTGCTTTCTTTAAAATATGATATTTTGTTTACAACTTAAGAACCCACAACATTTTAGCAAATGGAATAAATATTAGTTTAGTTCCTTAGTCTGCAAGTGAATACGTTGTTCAACCCTACTTAATAATTAAAAAAACAACAACAACCCCCCCCCCCAAGAAACACATGCCAACAACAACAAAAATCAAACAAAAACAAACAAAAACAAAACCTACCAACAAATTAAAGGGACATTCCTGAGTGTGCTGCACGTTTGAAGATGTTATCGAATAACAAATACTGTTTAACGATTAATATTAGTTATCAAATATATTTTCTGCACACAATATTAGTAGCTAAATGTTAAACGTGTTTCTGGTCGTTTCAAATATTTTTATAATAATTCCAAAAATATAATTTTTTCGTACGTACGAAATTATTTGAAGACAAAATCCAGTTTGGGCTTCTTACAAATATTAAGACAACCAGAAACACATTGAATATACAGACACTGATATTCTAAACCGGAAAATATATTGAATATGTAATTTTAATCGTAGAAATAGTTTATTAGTCGGAAGCATCTTACAATGCATCAAACTCAGGAATGTCCCTTTAAAAGCTATACTATTAATTATTTTAAATATAGTATCTCATTTTGCCGAGCTACCTGACAGTAGGGTTGGGTGTTATGTTTGAAAGAAAGAAATAAATGTTTTATTTAACGACGCACTAAACACATTTTATTTACGGTTATATGGCGTCAGACATATGGTTAAGGACCACACATATTTTGAGAGGAAACCCGCTGTCGCCACTTCATGAGCTACTCTTATGTCGATTAACAACAAGGGACCTTTTATTTGCGCTTCCCACAGGCAGGATGGCACAAACCATGGCCTTTGTTGAACCATTTATGGATCACTGGTCGGTGCAAGTTGTTTACACCTACCCATCGAACCTTGCGGAGCACTCACTAAGGGTTTGGAGTCGGTATCTGGATTAAAAAGCCTATTACTCGACTGGGATCCGAACCCAGTACCTACCAGCTTGTAGACCGATGACATAACCACGACGCCACCGAGGCCGGTGTTATGTTTGAAGTTTTGTAAACACACATTAGAGGTGAAGCAGAACTGTGAGAATGATTTTTTGTGTATGGTGTATTGGGGAGACATCCGTTGATATTAAATAGACACTATCAAATTATTAAGTTTGGGTTAAAAGTTATTAAAGCATCTGATAGAAAATATATTAAAATATGCTGTAACATGATGTTGCACGACATTGTTTTATCTCCTAATAAGGTTAATTGGGCTATGTATGATATAAATTTGTTGATTGATAATGGGTTTTCAGAAGTATGGAACAACCAGGGTGCTACAAATGAAGTTTGTTTTTGTCAGCTTTACGGCAACGTTTACAAGATATATATGTACACGGCTGGAGGTCATGATTAAATAAATCCTCGAGAACTTCCTTTTATAAACATTCGTTTTACAATTATTTTGTTATAAGCAATATTTTCATTGTTTATGTTGAGAAATTTAGATATGTACTGACCAGACTTTGTGTAGCATCACATAGATTATCTGTTGAAACAGGAAGATGGAACAACCCTAATATGTATACACACACACACACACACACACACACACACACACACACACACACACACACACACACACACACATATATATAATTTTGTACTTCTCTGTTCACAGTATGATAGCATACGAAAAAAACGTATATTCACAATATTTTTGAAAATACTCTAGTATGTTTAAATTAATTGATTTGTGTAAAGATAATAATGCTCAGGTATTAGGAAATTTAGCTCTGCACTGTTTTAAAGCATTTCCACTAAGAAATAATATATTATACATCTAAAGCTTCTCCGTAATTCGACCAAATTTTCCTATATGTTTTATTAATTACGTGTTCATATAGCAGACGTCTTTTGGGGTTTATATTTTAGATATCGGGTCAGACTTAGTATATGTATTTTAATGATGTTAATTTTTGTATGAGCAAATCAGTCTTTGTTCATACACCACCGTATTTAATTTAATTTAATGTTTATGTATATTGTGAATGCTCAAAGGACAGTAGGCCTATTGCAATACACTATATATTTTGCGCATTTTTGTATCACTAAGTAAGGGTTTTATTTCAACACCTATAATTATTAGCATTTTTGGCGAATTGGACCAGAACTTCTATCAAAGTAAAGTTCTAATTAGCGAGACAGCCAAAATATCGGTTGATTACAAATGGAATGATGATTCACAACAATCCTACACTTTTTGAAGTTGAATAGCAAGGGAAATATGTAACGCAGATCATTGAAAATTTGCCTAAATCCAATAATTATGTTAGGTTACTGATTTTGGAATGTTCATGTTGATGAAATGCTGAAACATGTAATTAAATTACTGAACTGTTGTTGTTGGTGTTTTATGTTTTACGTATAAAATATTATAACGGTTGCTTTGTGTACATAATACACGTAGATGTTTGTTGACTTGGCATATAATTAAACCAGGTGTTTTGTTATGTCAGTGCTATATCACAACCCTTATGTTTGTTTGTTTGTGTGTTGAATCAGCTATCATGTTTGAAAATAGGATCTTTTCCGCAACCAACGTTTAACATGACCTAGGTCACGATCAACCCGAACAAATAATTGCTATACATAATGGCATTCTGTCGACCCTGGTCGCCTCTTGATGTCATTCATCACAAACATCGACAAAACCTGCACTGAGTTCAGCCAAACCGAGCAGAAAAACGTTCGCCAAACTGTGTTTATTAACTTCACGTTAAACTAAATGGCCACGTCGGAACCAATCAAATAATTCGCGAACGTTAGCGAAATTTTCGTTGGCTGAACGTGGGACAGGTTTCCATAAAATCAGTATATATCTCCGACTGACGCGCTGTCGGGATGTAGTCAATTGGTAAAGTGCTCGCTTGATGCGCGGTCAGTGTGGGATCGATCCTCGTCGGTTGGCCCATTGGGCTATTTCTCGTTCCAGCCAGTGCACTATGACTGATATATCAAAGGCCATGTTATGTGCTATCATGTCTGTGGAATAGTACATATACTTATAAAAGACCCGTTATTACTAATTGAAAAATGTAGCGGGTTTCCTCTCTAAGAATATATGTCAAAATTACAAAATGTTTGACATCCAATAGTCGATGATTAATAAATCAATGTACTCTATCGCTAAACAAAACGAACTTTAAACGACTGATACAGACCGACACAGACAAAATAAAAAGTTTTTAAGTCGGTCTGCGTCAGTATGCGTCGGTCAGAAATCTGCATTCAAAATGTTAAGCGTTACAGAAATGTCCGTAGTTAATTGCTTTTAAAATTCTACTTGTGTTTGTACAGTTAGAATGAATTAATTAATTTACTTGTTATTTTATTTGTTTATACCATTAACATTTATTTATTTATTTACTTACTTATACTTTAAAGGCATATCGTCATAGACCACTGACCTATTTAATGGCCTAACAAAGTGTTACCTGAACAAAAATAATCTAATTTGTAAATAAATATATTTTATTCAACAATCTTCATAACTACCATACCCCATTTATTAATGATATTTTGTAAAAATAATTGAATTATGGCAATGGTCCGTAATTAAAAAACTAAAATTGCCGAGAGCGTTGACATGGATTTCACTCCATCATGGTTCAGTTGAAGTAATGCGACAGCTAGATTCAGTTTGTAAGAATTAATGTACTTTATATTTAGTATCCATTTTTAGATAAATAAGGTGCTTAAATCCGTGACAGTGTGGCTTTAAAAATATCTTAACAGCTTTGGGTGGTAAAAAGAAAGTTTACTTAATCACAGGTTTGTCACTTAACTCACACAATACTAACATGAATTAGTTTTTTCAAAGAAAGGCCACGCGAATCTAACTCGAACCCATTTAAAATAAAACTGATTAATAATGTATATCCATTGTTATATATTTACAACCACGTCGGTTTGTTTACTTGCGTGCAGACTGTGAATGATTAGTGTTGGTATTTTTCTAGTTGTTAAATCGGATTTCATAAATAATTTGTAAAAACATTTATATTTATTTTTTGGTCATTCCCATGAAACAAAATTGTTTGTTTGTTTATTTGTTTGTTCATTTATTTATTTATTTATTTATTTATTTATTTATTTATTTATATTGTTAAGAATCACAACTATTGTGGTTGGTCAAAGGAAAGTGAACGTATTCACAAATTAGTCCAGTAATCAGCTTATAAGATACCAAAAATAAATTATATTCTTTAAGAAAGGTCAAGCGAATGTGACTCGAGCCCATTCAACATAAAAGTTATTAATAGTGAATATACTAGTATACATTTCACTTTTGTCTACTGAAATTAGTACGTTGTTGAATCGGATTTCATAAATAAATTATAAATGATAAAATATTACAAGGACATTCCTGAGTTTACTACATTGTAAGACATTTTCTATTAATAAAATATTTCTAAGATTAAAGTTACATATTAAATAAAATAAAAATTGTTTAGAATATTAATGTATGTATATTTAATGTGTTTCTGGTCGTCTTAATATTTGTACGAAGCCCAAACTGGGTTTTGTCTTCAAATAATTTCGTACGTACGAAAAAATATATTATAGGAAATAAAACGAAATTTAACCTAGGACAAATATTAGAACGACCAGAAACACGTTTATATATTATTATATATTATAATATATTATGTAGAAAAATATATTTTATATGTAATTACAATCGTTAAAAAGTCTCTGTTAGTCAATAACATCTTAAAAGGAGCAGCAAACTCAGGAATGTCCCTTTAAAGATTTGTTTACCCATTGTATTAGACATGATTTAGTAACTTCTGGGATTGATATGAATAAATCACATCAGAAAATGAACGTCCTTAGTAGGCGTTGAGATTACCAAAAGCAATAAAATGCCAGTCGATAGCAACTTGAAAAAAGACAAGCACGAGAGTATTGCAATGTTTGTGCAATTTCTTTGTCAAAGTGTACAATTCACTTGAGTATTGAGTGTTGTCGACATTTCCTGTCGGATTACAAATTAATTTTATCGTATGATTCATTTTTTTCAGATGTGCATTTATGGCTTGCAACAAGAGATCACACTGGGAGAGAAAATCAACACAGCCTACACACACACACACTGGTGAAAAAAACTAATGATGAACTGACGGAATTATATGGGTGAAATGTGCGACAGTCTCACATAATGGCAGTTAGCCCGTACCATGGGTACAGGTGTGTGGCGACAGTGATTTGAAGAAAATATGCGCCTCGCGCGGAGGTTACGTTCTACGTCTTACATTGCAGCGCTCTGTCTACTACTACTACTGTCATGTACTTGGCTTGGACTCTTTATTACACAAAACATGTTCGGGTCATCAAAAACGTATTATCCGCGTCTACAGCCAGACAAGGTTGGAGAAGATAGGCCTACTGCGACTCTGTCGTCTGTGAAAGACCGTCTGAACGAAATCGGTGATAGTGGCAAGAACAGAACTGGCAAACACAAAATGACGTCTGGCAGCTTTGATCTTGAACACGTACTTTGGACAAAAGAAAAAAATAACCCGACAACAAAAACGTTGTCGTCTGCTGCTGGAGGCGACCCTACAAAACACAGTTATGCAGAACAACAAGTAGCCAATATGTTAACGGAGCTTACACAGAGAAATGAGAAGTTTTTAGTGATAAAGAATCAAGACTCCTTTTTAAAGTTCTTAAGAAATTACAGAAAACTGAAAAAGAGAAAAGGTTTTGGATTGCCCGTGTATAGGAATTATAAAGGGTGAGTATAGCTACTGAGTTATTTAATTTTATTCAATCGTTTCTTTCAAATGCATTTATTTATATATTGAAAAATTAAGTCGCCATTATTGCAAAATTATACTGTTAATTTAGGAGAGTGCCTCATAAGTTGGATAACTTGTGCCCAACTTATGCAATAAAATATGTTTTCAATCAATCAAACTGCTGAGTAAGTAAAGGTCATGTCATGCCAAATATAAAGATATTTTACAACATTTACTGATGCAAACACTAACACAACTATGAAGTTAATGATATCGTGTATTTCTTTTATCAAAAAATATTGTCCAGTGTTTCGTTTTATTTACGACCAGTTAACTAATTACTATGCAGTATGGTCCATAACTAATTATTATCAATACAATATATAATAATAATTTATTCGCCGTAGGTCATGTCATAGGGTTTAACGTGCACATTCAGAGCAAGCTGTTGTAGCGCACGCTATTCGCCGTAGGCACACGTACATTATTCATTAACAAAATTATTCATCCACATAATAATACATTGCAGTATAATAAAATATAAATACAGTGTATACATACAACACAATCATTAACTAATTAAAAAGAAACCCGAATATTAATTTAGTTTATTTATTTCAAATTATACAGTTTTATTCCCATTAAAGGCATATTGTCACAGATCATTGACCTATTTACTGATCTAACAGATTATTACCTGAACAAAAATAATTTTATTTGTCCCTAAATGTACTTTATTCAACTATCTTTATAACCACCAAATTCCATTTATTTATGACATTTTGTAAAAATAATTGAATTATGGCAATTATCCATAATTCAAAAACTAAAATTGACGAGAGGGATGACATGGATTTCACTCCATCATGCTTCAGTTAAGGTGATGCGATAGCTAAACTCGGTTTGTAACAATTAATTTTTTTTTTTAGTTAGTATCCATTTTTAGAGAAATAAGGTGCTTAAATCCGTAACAGTATGCCTTTAATATTTGTGGGTTTTTTAAATGACCAGTGTCTTGTTAACATTTTAGGCTCACTTTGACAGTCTAGTTACCCAATTAAATCTATAATATACAGTATACATTTTTAATATTATTTTTTCTTTTGTTGTTCGGTATAGTACATGAATAATTATATTAATACAACACATAACTAATTACTATCAATAAAATAATTATTATCTAACTATCTAACATAACTTACCCGCAATACAATATAAGATTACTCTCTAATATAGTACATAACTAATTACTATCAAGACGATGCATGTCTACACTATTAATTACTACTAATACAATACATAACTTAATACTATTAATGCAAGACCTAAATAATTACTATGTAAATTAGTACCCAATTAATGCTACCAATAAAATAAATAACTAAGGACCATCAGTACAATGTATAATTACAATCTAGTATAACTAAATAAAACACAACTAATTACCAGCATAAGCATA
>JAECMU010086830.1:0-13938 GCA_016106625.1 Dracogyra subfuscus
GAAAAATATATTTGATATGTAATTACAATCGTTAAAATCGTTAATCACTGTTAGTCTTAAAAAAGTGCAGCAAACTCAGGAAATGTCCCTTTAAAATGTTTTACTTAATAAATATATGTTTTATCCCAGTACACTGAAACGTACACGTATGATGGAAATGCATATCGTATAGAATAAAAGCTTCAATTACTTACATAGTCGTGCCACAGGAAGAGACTTGATCCATATCCTGGCGATATGTGCATCTGGAAATAAAACATAGTCTGTATTCCTCTGAAAGAGAGTTATAACAACAAAACAACAGATATACATACACAGGGACAAACAAGTACAGATATTAGTGATAACTACACAGAAGAAAGAAAAAAAAACAACGATTTATTAAATAAACATATATTAATGTATTTTACAATTGTACGTGCTCACACGGTGTGCCGTTTTGCTGTGTACTGTATCTCAGTTATTAATTAACGTGTTAAAAGAAGAAAAAAAATATCACCAAAATGATAATTATGGTGATCCTTATAATAAAACCATATAACCTTTAATTGATGTTACATCACACATTAAACTGAATGTTAACAAAACAACAACAACAACAACAACAAAAGATGAAATGTACATGTATGATATAAATATATATCGTATAGAATAAAAGCTTCAATTACTCATATACAACAACCACTGACCAATGTTATATAGAAATGTTATTCAGAACATAACTTCAATACGTTTTCTTAAAACATTATGTTGCCTATTATCTCATACACGAAGCTGTAAGTAAGAAATCGCTATACATTAGCAAATAGAGGAGTCATATTTGGCTACCCAGTTCGTGGACCAACATTTTAGGGTGGATTTCAAATAGTTTGGACCTTTAACAAAATGTAGTTCACATGTTACCATGTGGGTACTGGGTGTTCATCTAAGTGCTAGGGAAGAGTAGCGAACGGTGCGGCATTTTAATATTTTCCTATGGAGAGGTTTATGTGAGAAGGAATTAATGAATAAATGAATGTTTAACGACACCCAAGCACGGAAAATACAACAGCTATTGGGTGGCAAACTATGGTAAATGATATGAGAAGGGAATGGCATAGCTAGTTCATGTCAATGGTGTTAAGGGCATTCATAGTTTCATTAGAGATATGACAGATGATATCAGATTCAGTCATGACCAGTAGTATAGTGCTATGATGATAACTGGGGTCATGATTTCGTTACACAGTGATGTCCATGTCTGGATCTTTCCTTTAGATATAGAACACGCATGAATGACATGAGGTTTCTGTTTATGCATTAACATATGTGTATCCTTAGTATTGATGACTACTGGTGTGGAGTTGTAAATATATAATGATAAGGATGCATCAACTTTAGTCTGAAGACACAAGGCAGTTATGGAAGGTTCTCTACGGTCAAACAAAGTGTACACCAAGAGCTGATAGAGCATAAGATGAGTAGTCTGTTACCAAAGGTAATGCCTTCAAAACTGTATATTTTTCAGTTTCTTATTACATTTATAAGAATACAATACTGTAGTTTTAGACTTCTTGGCCATGAGACAGGCGAACATCCTGTTCATTAAAACACAACATGACTGAATGCGATACTCTGGTCAATCAGGTCATGGTACAGCACACCAAAATCTGATTTATCCGATTCTGATTATAACTATGGCGAATTTTGTTAAAGAGACTAGGTCTTAATTATGACCAAATATACATTATGAACTTTCATTTCTGGTGTACATAAAATTATTTTGAAATATATTACGCAATTTAATGTTTCAATCAGCTACCACGATTGCCATGTCACAGTGACCTCAAATTGTAAACATGACCACACACAAATTATTGTGAATCACTTGTTTGATGTAAATATATAACTCATTTATTATTCTAACCACATTAATTTAAGGGCTCCAGCACGTTCTTATTTTAAATACATGTGTAAGACCATCTTGAACTTTGAAGATCAAATGGACCTGAAATTGCAAAAATTAACTCACTTAATAGTATACATCCTTCTTTTTTGATAATTCAATAATAATTGCAAAAATATAATCCCTCCAGAAGAATAGGCACCCTCTGTGTAATGGGAATAGACACATTATTCGTGATTCTTATTCATATATTAAGAGAGATATGGCGATTTTCGATTTCATTATGGCCGCTGGCAGCCATCAAACATTATCACAGAGAAGCCAAATAAGACCCCACTAAAAAGGACAAGTTTCTCACTGTGTAATGGCTGAACAAACATCGTTGCAGACTGTCGGAAATGCTTATCTGAATAGCATCAACCACTCACCTGTCAGTGTTGATGAGTCCTTCACCCAGTAACAAGTCGCCTTGCAAATTAAATGACCGACCCTTATTCAGATGTGTTTGTTTTGTTTAACGATACCACTAGAATTGTTAATCATCAGTTATTGAACGTCAAACATTTGGTAATTCTGGCATTTGTCTTAAAGGAAATCCGCTATCGTTTTCCATTAGTAGCAAGGGATATTTTATATGTACCATCTCATAGCAGATACCACGACCTTTGACATGCCAGTCGTGGTGCATTAGCCGGAACGAGAAATAGCCCAATGGGCCCACCGACGTGTATCATGTACCATCTCATAGCAGATACCACGACCTTTGACATGCCAGTCGTGGTGCATTAGCCGGAACGAGAAATAGCCCAATGGGCCCACCGACGTGTATCGATCCCAGGCCAACCGCACATCAGGTGAGTGCTTTAAAACTGGGCTACGTCCCAACCCCTTCAGATATAAGGTGCACATTCGATTAATGATGCGTTAGAACATTTACATGCTTTGTTAGGTATTAAAGGGGCATTCCTGAGTTTGCTGCATTGTAAGATGTTTCCGACTAATAATATAGTTTTAATCTTACATTTGAAATACATTTTCTTGTTTATAATATCAGTGTCTGTATATTCAATGTGTCTCTGGTCGTCTTAATATTTGTAAAAAGCCTAAACTGGATTTTGTCTTCAAATAATTTCGTACGTACGAAAAAAAACATATATTAGGAAATAAATGAAATTTAACCTGGTACAAATATTTGAACGATTAGAAACACGTTTAATATACAGCCACTAGTATTGTATGCAGAAACATATTTTTTGATATGTAATTACATTCGTTAAAAGGTATCTGCTAGTCCATATAAACACTGCAGCAAACTCAGGAATGTCCCTTTAAGTAAAATAATAACTTTATACTGTGACTGGGACAGGTCAATACATGCATATATCTTGTGACAGTTATGGCAAGTTCAACTGTCCATTGTTGACAAAACAAACAGTGGTCATTGCAATGTTGGGGCCGTTATAGCAGATTCAGCCATTCATATTGATAAACAAACAATGGCCGCTGGCGGCATTTAACAGGTAACTACTAGTATTATATACAGGTAAAATTAAGGAAATGGATTGGGCGGGATTTATGGTGACCGTTAGGGACAGGTATCCGTTAAATACAGGTGTCCGTTAGACCAGGCTCAATTTTCACGTAGGGGATATAATATTTATCCGATTCAGACAGGATGGGATATTTAGAGTGTCGTGTTTTAGAATTTAGAAAATTCCAATCCACGAAATCTCGCAACTGCTGGGATCTCTACATTGCCAAGCATTCCCCTCTTCCACAAATTCACAGCGTGTGACATTGTATCAGCGATGTTTGGAATTAACAAAAAGAAAGTCATTGAATGCGTGGGCCGCCTTTCCTGAGATCACAAACACCTTCATCGCTCTCACACAAGACCCGATCAGCCTCACACTCGACTCACTGCATATAAAAGGCACTAACTGCAGTAAAAAGAAAAAGGGGATTTCCCGATTTAAAAGTTCGGGCTTTTATTGGACATATGTTCAATAAAAGATTTTTTTTATTGCACGGATCCGAATGGTCTTTATTACTATACTATACTATACTACCAAATCAAATCCCATAGACGGCAATAGTAACATATGCGGACAAAACACCTACTTGCATCATATCAATTGAAATAAACGCCATGGATATAAATACTGCCGCCCATCACCCTTAAAGTGAATCTGAAATAAATGGGGGTCAAGCTGTTCATTTATGAGATAACGGGTACCTCTGTGACACCCTCAAATTTGAGTATTTGTTACAGGTACCCCCATACATGTTTCAAGCACAAGGTTACCTGACACAGCAGAACTAGATGAAATAAAATTGTTTGTTTTTTACCCAGATGAAACTATATTTTTGACAACTAACACACATTTATCACCAATCACAGGACTTGTGGTGTTCATTTCTCTATCAAAGGTTGGGTGCACCTCCAACTTTGACCCAGCTGGAAGTTATTTGGTTTAGTACTACCTATAGAGCGACAATGAGGCATCCAATAAACTGACAAATTAATTCCCTGAGGTGAAAAACATATAGGTCTAAAGACCTCGATCAACTTTTTTATGTGGCTTAATTCCAGAGTTATGGTAATTTCTTGGCTAAACTAACCTTGAAAATGACCTGGAATCAAAAATTAATAGTCGAAAAGGACTCCTAACACCTAAAAACATATAAACAGTGGTACTGCATAATAAGGACTTGGAGCTAAAAGGAGCTGATATATGACCTTATCTTTTGGCGGTGGCGGCCATATTGGATGTGTGCATCCCGGCCTCCAGGAGACTAACCCAACTTGTATGCGGTGATTTTTGAAAACCCCATGACCATACCTAACAGCATGCAAAATTGCAAAAAGTTGTCACAAAGTGCACAATCTTCAATAATTTTGATAGGAAACTGCCTTTCTTTTTCTTTACATTATAACAGGGCTTCTAGAATTTTATAACAATCTACTAGCCATGGGATCAGTGATTTTAAAAATGTACTAGCCAATATTAAAAATTCACTAGCCCTACTTTAAATAAATACAATTTTACTAATAGTAATGATCAGATATTTCACATAAAGATGGAGATAGAGCTTAAAAATCATTAGATGGAGTGGAAAGAGGGGGGAAGATATTCATATTTACAAAATATGTAAATGCAGCATTTGAAAATATTTTTTTTTCACTAGCCGTCAGGCTAGTTATATTAGTTATTTACTAGCCCAACACTAAATATCACTAGCCATGGGAGTGGGCCTACCACAATCTAGAAGCCCTGATTATAATTAAATGTTCATGTGTACTACGGGACTTAAATTTTGATTTTCGAGGAATGCATAAACCTAATGACCTTTTCATATTTGAAGATTATTTGGCAGTAGCATTTCCGGAATTAGAAAATACAGTGAAACCTGTTTAAACCGGATCACGCAGGGGACCTTATACTTACACGATTTAAACAGGATTCAATGTTCAGAGGATTGCATTTTAGAATTCGGGATTACCCTTTGTTGGTTTTGCTGGTGTCTAGCTATGTGTCTTTATGACAACCAGGGTCTGGTGTATTCTGACATACATTGGCAACCTCACTGAAACTGTTGTTTTTACAGTGCAACCTAATATATAATGTACACCTCAAAAGGCATATATATTGCACACAGTTTTGTACAAATACAATATGTCATATTAAACAACAAAATTGTTTTAAAATAAAACTCCTGAAGATATTTACTTTCAGTTGGGTGTATGTACTCAGGTATATATGTAAAGACAACAGAGATAGTCAGATTATCTGTACCCCTTTAAAGAATTCCATTAAAACACATTAGATTATTAAGACCTTAACAGGCACATCAAAGAAATATCAGTATTAAAATAATGCACTGTCTGAGGAAAGGAACACCATGACTGTATGAAGTAGTGACATAATGTTCTGAACATTAGTGTTGGGAGGATATCCTGTATGCTGGGTGTGGGTGTCTTCAAGTTACCAGGTGTGGGAATTTCAAATCCATCAGCCAGGCTAATTTTCATAATGAATCATCAAAACCATTGCTAGCCACCAATATTCCTACTATATTTTATTTATAGCCTACTGTAGTTGGAGGTTTTATTAGTTGTGATATCTGAAATTATCATGCAGCTTTTACACATTTATTTTTGATTAATTACTGAAAAAAGCTGTTGTTAAATGACAAAATTATCCGAACATCTATTTTCCTGCATTATTTTCTAATTCAGAAGAATACAATATGTATATTGGATGTATTCCTACAATGTGCAATCCAGCATTTTATTTAGCTAGTAACATTAGGTAATACAGCTTTAACAATAAAATAAATTATCAACTTAATCCAAGGCAGACAATCAAATCTGACAAAAATTGGTTCTGAATCTAGTATAAACTCAAAATGCTCTTTATGAGAGTTAACTAAGTAATTATTAAGAAAAGAAATTGATCTGGAGATCTAAATGTATGTTTAACAACCTTATTGTTCTGTATAAATAAAAACAGAAGGCAAAATAGTGACAACAAATTTAATTATGTTTTATTTCAAATGTACTTTAAATTTTGCATAAAATAAATTTGTCTAAAATATACCTTAGCACCCTATAAATATCTCTAAATGACAACAAAAATCAAGTTCTTTACAAATTTGAGTTTTCAGAATTTCATTAAACATTCATTCATTCATTCGTTAAGTTTGAGCCCAGACTAAGATGCAATTAATCGAGGTCACGACACCACGTTTGTTGGCATTTAAGCAAACGTACTAGGGTGACAGTGTATAATTAACATATGCAATCAGTCATCAAATGCATTACACTGAAAGCTCTCCAGCGTTCAGAAAATATCCAACGTTAACCACTAGTTTATTTGTATGTAAGGATATTCAAAATTACATCATTTCCATTGATGTTCTAGTTTTAATTTAATAAACTATTCTTGGAGAGGCAGTCCTCTTTATGGCCGTGCACGAACTGTGAAATATTATGTAACGGATCTACTCGGGAGTGACTGTCGTATAGATAAAGCACTAGATAGACATTCATGGACTCGATCACTATTTTAACAAATGTCCTTTCGACTGATCAGGTATAGGTTATTGACTACCACGCGATGCGGCTAAATGAACGGTCATCATCTATATGAAGAGCTGTGGTTTAAAGGGACATTCCTGAGTTTGCTGCAATTTTTAAGATGTTATCGACTAACTGAGACTTTTTAACGATTGTAATTACATATCAAATATATTTTTTCTGCATACAATATTAGTGGCAGTATATTACACGTGTCTCTGATCGTTCTAATATTTGTACGAGGTTAAATTAAAATGTATTTCCTAAAATAAAAATGTTCGTACGTATGAAATTATTTGAAGACAAAATCCAGTTTGGGCTTCTAGCCAATATTAAAACGACCAGAAACACAATGAATATACAGACATAGGAATTCTAAACAAGAAAATATATTTAATATGTAAGTTTAATCGTAGAAATATTTTATTAGTCGGAAAAATCTTACAATGCAGCAAACTCAGGAATGCCCCTTTCAATTTCATTTTATTTTTAAAATATTATTTTTACGAAATTATTGCAGACAAAATCCAGTTTGGGCGTGTTACAAATATTAAGATGACCAGAAACCAGAAACACATTAAATATACAGACACTGATATTTTAAACAAGAAAATATATTTAATATGTAAGTTTAATCATAGATATATTTTATTAGTCGGAAACAGTGCAGCAAAATCAGGAATGTTCCTTTAACCTGGAACGTAATAAGCCCCGCACGATGCCTGCAACAGGCGGTGGACAGTAATATGTCAGTTCGTCTTTCAGATGGGGAGGGGAGGGGGTGTCAAAGAATAATATTCAAAGTGTGTAGGCTAGCAACCTTTCACCATTGTACATACAGGTTCTTATTCATATTGACAGTTATCGACTTCAAATGTTGGAACATATTTCTTTTGGTATATTCTAAAAAATACGGTTTTAATTGTGTAAGGTCCAGACCCCAGACTAGGGTCTCCACGTTTTCTCTACCACGGGCCGAATCGAGTACCCGTGCAAGGAAGATCACTCTAATAAACAGGGAGGGAAAATAATCAGGTTGTCTGCTCTGTTCAAAACCAGACAGACACAAACATATGACGAAACGGATTTTAACAAATGCATAGTTAGGTCATATGTTTTGAGTACCTACCTTCAAAGACGTAATAACGAAATCCATTTACTCAGAAACTGAAGATCCCAGATTTTTTTTTGGAAAATCAGATTAATAGCTGTGATGAAAAAACTAGGTGTAAACATTTAAAAAATAGTATAGTTATACATTACCTCATAATACATTTCGTCTATAATGTCTGTTAGTTGATATATGATGTGCTCGGGTGATGCTCTTAGCGGAAAGGACCACGTCTTCGTTGAATGTTTTAATATGTCCAGTTTTTTCTTAAGTAGAAAATGTAAAATTAAATGTTTAATTTGTTTGCTATGTAATTCTAAACAATGTACAATCATGTATGAACAACTATTTCCGAAAATATTGATTTATTATAATCAACATTAGAGGAAACAAAACTATTTTATTGTTTTCAATAAATGTTAAACATTAGAAAACATGTTTAACGACACCCCAGCACGAAAAATACATCGGTTATTGGGTGTCAAACTAAGGTAAATGAAAAACAAAATGTGATGATCAACATCAACACAAAAATTCATGATTTCAATTAAAACAGTGTAAAGAACTGTGCTACAAATATAAATATCACGGCGAGATACTGAATTTTACTCAACTTGTGCTGTATTGGGCATTCTCAATGAGAATGTTACACCACTGCACCACGGTGAGGTTACAGCACGCGCAGGGGCATTAGAAAGCACCGTAGCTTTAAAGTCGTACGCCCTAGTTTCAGTCCGCGAAAATTAATTATAATTTTGGTTATCTACAAAACTGTAACCAATTTAGATAACTTTTTTTAAATATAAAATAGAGTGAAAAATCAGGTTTTATATCGATAAATACCATGGGCATTCAGGTGACCCAATTACTTGAAATCATTTTAAAAGTTAGTATTCTGATGTCACCGGTCGATGTAGCCTGAAGCACATAATGCCTATGCCACGACAAATTTCCCAGAGTGCTCACAGTCTTGGGGTGCGTTCCTTTCACCTCTCCTGGGCATTTTCCAACTGTTTTGTTCTGGACAACGAATGGAAAGTTACTTTACCAACATGGGTGCCGCTGTTGAGGAAGTGGCTGCTGCAGCAATCATAATACTTGAATCGGAATAGGACGACAGTGATAGTCCGTCACTGACCATGTTGGCTATACTACAGTGTTTGAAATAATAAACTGTATATATATAAACCGCCATTATTCTATATTTGCTATTCGGCACCGGGTACTAGTGGCTAACCTATTTAGTCCAGGCAAATTATGAAATACCTGGAACAAATTGCAACCGTACGTTTTATTGTTGGAAGTTGTTCCATAGACCACCCACAACATTATATCCAAAATCAGCCAAAATCCGACCACGGGAAAGTGACTAAATAACATAAATCCAAGATGGCCGCCATTTTGAACTTTGGGCCCTATACCTCATTAATGGCTGGCCTAGGACCCTATAAATGTATTACGAATGGATATAAAAGTGATGCCAACGAATAAATCTAACCTATCGAAAATGTTGTATGACGTCATGACATAGATATGATGTCATGACGTTTTTAATTCATGTTAGTTTTTTAAAATGCTGTTGTACATAATGCTGATAAAAAAAATAATGCTAGTTTTAATGTCACCAAGAACTGATGGATTAGTTAGAATTGATCATAACAGGATAGTCATCAGTCAGTGATCAAATGTGGCAGTGTATCTGTGTATCTGTTGTTGCCTCTTTCGTGCTGGGGTGTCGTTAAACATTAATTAATTAATTAATTAATTAATTAATTAATTAATTCATTCATTCATTCATTCATTATGTTGTTGCCTCATCAAGATTATCAAGAAGACTGTCAAACTTCTCCAGTGCTAACTTCAAGTCTGGCTGTTTGTCGATATCTGCTTCATTTGTGGGGAAGGACAAGTCATATACTCTTTGGAGTATGAGGGCATTTAGAGAACTATCCACCAGAAAGTGGCCACGAGTTGCCCTCGCATATGCCTTCCCAGACAGCATGTGAGCATGACAGCATTCTTAGCATACACCAACTCCAGCGCCTCTTTCAACCAATCCAATAGCTGATGTATTTTTCGTGCTGGGGTGTCGTTAAACATTAATTCATTCATACCGGCCTCGATGGCGTCGTGGATAGGTCATTGGTCTACAGGCTGGTAGGTACTAGGTTCGGATCCCAGTCGAGGCATGTGACTTTTAACCCAGATACCGACTCCAAACCCTGACTGAGTGCTTCGCAAAGCTCAATGGGTAGGTGTAAACCACTTGCACCGACCAGTGATTCATAACTGGTTCAACAAAGGCCATGGTTTGTGCTATCCTACCTGTGGAAAGTGCAAATAAAAGATCCCTTGCTGCTAATCGGAAAGTTAGCCCATGGAGTGGCGACAGCAGTTCCTCTCAAAATCTGTGTGGTCCTTAACCATATGTCTGACGCCATATAACCATAAATAAAATGTGCTGAGTGCGTCGTTAAATACATTTAATTTTTTCACTCATTCATTTGTAAAACCATGGAACTAATGATCAATCGTAGACTTGTTTGGTATCTTGAATCTCACAAATTGCTTACTAATGTGCAATGTGGATTCAGATCTAGACATAGCACGGTTGATCATCTTGTTATATTTGAAACCCTTTGTAGGGAAGCTTTCATCCATAATCAGCACGTGATTTTGATTTGGAGAACGCTTACGATACCAAGTGGAAGTATGGGATTTTAAACGACCTCCATGGAATGGGCCTTAGAGGTCTACTTCCAGTTTTTATTTCTCAATTTTTAAAAGAGATCTTTTAAAGGCCGGGTGGGGTCGACTTTTTCTGATGTTCACCCGCAAGAGATGGGTGAGCCTCAAGGTAGCATCCTGTCTGTAACTTTATTTTCTGTGAACATTAACAGCATCTTCCAGTGTTTAACACCTGGTGTGGATTGCTCGTTATATATCGATGATTTTCAGATTTGCTATAGATCGTCCAATATGAGTATCACTGAAGGTAAGTTGCAGCTTTGTTTGAACAAACTTCATCAATGGGCAACTGACAGTGGCTTTCGATTCTCAAAGTCAAAAACGGTTTGTATGCATATCTGCCAGAAAAGAGGTCTCCACTTAGATACACAGTTGTTTTTGGACAAAAATCCAGTTCCAGTTGTGGAGGAGAGTATATTTCTGGGGGTTATATTTGACAGGAAGTTATCTTTTGTGTACCATCTTAAATATGTTACAAAGGGCTTAAAAGCTCTGAATATTTTAAAAGTTATAGGTAATATGGAATGGGAAGCAGACGGAAAGGTTATACTCCGTCTGTATATATATTTAGCTAGATCAAAACTAGATTATGGATGCATTGTGTATGGGTCGGCACGCAAGTCTTACTTGCAGATGATAGATCCTATACACACACAGGGATTTAGGCTTTGTCTTGGTGCATTTAGAACATCTCCTGTAGAGAGCTTGTACGTTGATGCACACGAACCTTGTGTGGCTGCTAGACGTGCAAAGCTTTCTCGGCAGTATGCTACCAAGATTAAATCTTTACCGAAACATCCAACACATCAGGCTGTGTTTGATAACAAATATATGAAGTTGTCTGATGCAAGGCCAAATGCTATTCGTACATTTGGTCTTGCATTAAGCGTTTTTCGTCGCTTTCCAACATTGATTTAATTGACATTTTGGAAACTCCTTCATATTTTGTTTTGCCACCATGGTGTATTACACCACCTAAGATTGTGTTTGATTCGGCACATCTGACGAAAGATCGTACAGATGCTGTAGTTTATAAACAATTGTTCATGGAAATTCAGGACAAGTACCTTGATTTCATTCCTGTGTATACCGATGGATCACGGTATGGGACTTCTGTGGCTTGTGCTACAGTTTTTCCATCGGACACAATATTTTCCATGAGATTGCTTGATTCAGCACCGATCTTTAGTGCTGAAGTTTGGGCAGCTATTAAAACCTTAGAGGAAATAAAAGATTCTAGTGCATCCAAATTTATTATTTGTACAGACTCATTTTCGTGTCTTCAAGCTTTACGAAATATGAAGCTGGATCATCCCTTAATTGGGATGGAGATATGAAAGTGTGTCTTTTTATCTATTGCCAATAAATATGTTGTATTTTTAGGGTGCCCAGCCATGTTGACATCAGGGGTAATGGAAAGGCAGATTCTGCTGCCAAGGCTGCTTTGGTTTTGTTTCCATATACTGATTTTAAACGTAATATCAACACATTTATTTTTTCGACATGGCAACATAGTTGGAACGGTGCGGTTGAGAAAAAGCTTCATTCTATCAAGCCAGTCTTGTAATAGTGGCAGTCCTCCTATAGACAGTGCAGGAAGGATGGAGTAGTCTTGTGTCGTACCCGCATCGGTCATACTTATTTGACCCATTTATTTATCTTAAAGAAAGATCCTCCACCTCAATGCGAGCACTGTCAGTGTACTCTGACGGTGCGCCACATTTTGGTGGAGGGTAAGTTTTGAACGAAACTCGGAAAGATAGTGTTGGTCAGAGCACTGTGATGGAATCTTTTCGATTCCATCCAGAACTGATTTTGCAATTTTTACGTGACACTGACTTTTATTCTAAATTTTAATTATATCTATCTGTGATATTTGTATTTTTACACAGTCCTTTACACTGTGTTTTTATTTAACTGTTGCATTTTTAACTTGATGATGTTCATCACTTTATTTTCCCCATTACCATAGTTTGACACCCAATAGCCGATGCATATTTCGTGCTGGGGTGTCATTAAACATTCATTCGTTCATATATTTATTTCTTGACTTAATGTGTGTCCTTGCTCTCAAACATCGCTTTAAAAAGTTTTTGAAGTGTCCTAAACATGGTGTACTGACTTTATATCCAAGTTATGACTTCATATATACGTCATAACTACGTCCAATAACATTTCCGATAAGCTAGACTTATTCGTTGGCATCACGTTTATACCCATTTGTAATACATTTATAGGGTCCTAGGCCAGCCATTAAGGAGCTATAGGGCATCAAAGTTCAAATTGGTGGCCATCTTGGATTTATGCTAATTAGCCACATTGCCGTGGTCGGATTTTGGCTGATTTTGGATATAATGTTGGGAGGGGGGGGGGTGGGTCTTTGGTACAACTTCCAACAATAAAACTAACTGTTGCAATTTGTTCCAGGTCAGCCCATATTGTTCATAACTTGCCTGGACTAATTGTTATTAGCAATTAGATGCACCGTTTATTGTTGTTGTTGTAGTAGTAGTAGTAGTAGTAGTAGTAGTAGTAGTAGTAGTAGTAGTAGTAGTAGTAGTAGTAGTAGTAGTAGTAGTAGTAGTACTAGAGTCTGTAGGAAGTTACTTCTCGGAAGAACGTGCGTTTTTAAAATATGAAAAGAAAAAAAATGAATTTCGTGGTTTTAAAAACACTGGATCCCACTGTAGTTGGCAATACAACCACCATCAACAGTGCTCATTTGATATCCAGTTGGACTAGCATATGTTAGGAGTAACCTAAGAGATAACTTATGGTAGGATGAGACAAAACAGTTACAACTGATCTAGCTATTTAATTCAGTTATTGTTAGGCCGTCTCATGTTAGAATTGACGAGATTCCAGAGCAGTAAGTTGTG
Organism: Dracogyra subfuscus; assembly: GCA_016106625.1. NCBI lineage: Eukaryota > Metazoa > Mollusca > Gastropoda > Neomphalida > Peltospiridae > Dracogyra > Dracogyra subfuscus. The sequence continues at coordinate 13,704 of JAECMU010086830.1, forward strand.
AATGGATTAAAATACACAGAAGCATATACTGATACACTGCATAGCCAAGAACCAACACTATATTGGCATGTTTCTGCATCACTAGAAAAACATATACAGTCAGCATTTCTGTTCATAGGATAAGCAAGGTGGCCCAAACGGTCATCTTAGTATATTTTTGACCCATCCCCCGCTCCCACATACTTGCACACCTACCACTCATGGAATGTACGATACCAATTCCAGATCCTGGTGT
>JAECMU010086830.1:18699-43353 GCA_016106625.1 Dracogyra subfuscus
ACACACACACACACGCACGCACGCACACAAAAGGTTGTATTTAATTATGAAATACTGGCCTCATAAGGGGTATGAGATATATAAAAGAAACCTTGCTACTCATGGATAAAATATAGCGGGTTTTCTCTCTAAAACTGGCAACATTACGTTTTTCATCCAATAACCGATGATTCATAAATCAGTGTCCTCTAGTGATGTCGCTAAACACAAACAAACTTTAATGGTCAGTGTGCATACCATATTAGATTTATTCGCTGCTTAAGACGGGCACGCATCATTAATGTATATTGTCAAATGCTTACTAGCCAGTTAGAACAATGCTCGCCATTTTGTAATACCGTGCGGATTCTAGCAGCCACTTCATAGCAGCCAATTTCAGCAGACACGCATGGCTACGTTCTAAACCCCGAAATCATACGCCTTTTATAATGCGTGTTCTGGTGTGGTCTATACGAAACTAGTTGGACAGCCTATATTACCGTAATACAGAAGGATTTTTAAAGTGATACTTCAGATATTATAAAAGTGCTTAATAAAACGGTTAAGTTGTATTTATACGGATATTAGTAACAATAAGACTTTGAAAATGAGTCTTGGTTGTTATTTTGGTTTTGTGGGGTGTTTTATATAAAGATACTCTAAAACTTTAAAAAACAGTGTGAAATACAGGTAACAATCGAAAGGCGTACGAGTCCGATGTTTAGAACGTCGACATGAGTGGCTGCTGAAATTGACTGCTAGCGTAATTGGCTGCTAGGAATTGACTGCTCGGTTTTTCGTAATGCAACAATAGCCAAACCGTACTATTTTTAGCCCAGAGGGCGCCGCCAAAAGTGTCCAACTTTCAAAATTCTGGGTTTATTTTTAACCAATTCGGAGTGCGGCGTCTTATATGCACCAAACGTAACGGGAGTTTCTGTTCTATATGCTTAAATAATAAAAGTATTCCAGGGAATGCCATTTTAAGATGTTATCAACTAACAGAGACATTTTAACTATATTTCGTATGCATAAAATATTAGTGACTGTATATTAAACGTTTTTCTGATCGTTCTGATAATTGTACTAGATTACATTTCATTTTATTTCCAAAAATATTTTTTTTTTTGTACGTACGAAATTATTTGAAGACAAAATCCAGTTTGGGCTTCTTACAAATATTATAATGACCAGAAACACATTGAATATACAGACATTGATATTCTAAACAAGACAGTATATTTAATATGCAAGTTTAATCGTAGAAATAGTTTATTAGTCAAAATCATCTTACAATGCAGCAAACTCAGGGATGTCCCTATAAAACTAAATTTAGTTACAGTTTAGTTTAAATGCATTTTTATGTAGCTATGACAAGTACACTTCACCCTGTCCTCGGAGGATCAAACAATAACGATATTCACACATTTGATAAACCATCTATAGATCTTTATTGATATGTAGATCATTCAGTTACAGCATTTCTGGAAGTAAACAAAAATCCTCTTTTTTCTAAATTGGCTTAATTACCCCTTTTGGAAGCTATGCCACGAAACAAACTAAATTCATATATGTTGGTCAATGTGCCAATGAATGCATGAATGAATGAATCAATGTCTAGCAACATCCCAGCACAAAAACAACGATCAGCTACTGGGTGTCAAACAAGGTACGCACATCAATATGATAATATCCATTTAAAATAATTATGTAAAACACAGTATAAAGAGACGTGAGCAATGTACAATATAATGAATGAATTAATGTTTGACGTCACCCGAGCCACATTTTAGTGGAGTGTGATCATCTCAAGTCGACGTGAAAAGATATATTTGCCAACTCAGAAGAGTTGGAGACAGAAATGGTCGAAACAGATGGAAATCGTTGGAGAAATTGGAAACATTTTGTTTTATATTAAGATAACGAGAATGGTAGGCAAAGAGTGATATATGAATGAATGTGTGAGCCAGTTTTGAAGGGATTTGAACCACTGTTGTCAGCTTAATTGTCAGGTTATCCACTAGACCACGGAGCTCGCTTATGTTTTGAAAACACAAAGGTAAAACCTGAGTCCATGTTTATGTACAGGATCTAGCATCTACAAGTAAGAGGACGGGACGTAGCCCATTGGTATAGCGTTCACTCGATGCGCGGTCGATGTGGGATTGATCCCCGTCGGTGTGCCCATTGGGCTATTTCTCCTTCCAGCCAGTGCACCACGACTGGTATATCAAAGGCCATGGTATGTACTACCATGTCTGTGGGATGGTGCACATAAAAATTCAGTACTTCCATGTCTGTGGGATGGTGCATATAAAAATCCCTTGCTGCTAATCTGAAAGAGTAACCCATGAAGTGGCGACAGCGGGTTTCCTCTCTAAATATCTGTCTGACGCCATATAACCGTAAATAAAATGTGCTGAGTGCGTCGTTAAACAAAACATCTCTTTTTTCTTTCTAGAAGTAAGACTTGCGTGCAGACCTATATAAAATTCATCCATAATCAAGATATGAACTCACAACACATCTATACAGAAGAATCATAACCTTTCGGTCTGCTCCCGTCAGTCTTGCCAGTAACTTTCAAAATATTAAGGGCCTTTAATCCCTTCGGTTTAACATATTTAAGATGGGGCACAAAAGATAGCTTCCTATCAAATATAACCTCCAGAAATGTGGTATCCTCCACAAAGTAAATTAGATTTTTGTTCAAAAACAACTATGGATCGAAGTGGTGACAGATATGCATATAAACCGTTGATGAAGTTTATTCAAGGAAAGCTGCAACTTACGTTCAATGATGCTCATATTGGACGATCTATAGCATTGTTGATGATGATGATGGTGGTGGTGATGAATGAATGTTTAACGACACCCCAGCACAAACATATACATCGGCTATCGGGTGTCACAAATGATACAAATATGAAAATATTATTTATGTATAAATGTATTTATAATTACCCCTGCGTGTACTGTAACCTCACCGAGGTGCAGGGGTGAAACATTCTCCTTGAGAATGGCTAATACAGTACAACTCCCCAGTTGGGGTGCCTTGTTTGCCGTGAGGTGCGACTCGTAAAAATGGATGATGGGATCCTTGTGATTGAGTTGAGGCATACCTGCGGGTATGACTTCTGCCAATACATCACTTTGGCCCGGATTTCAAATAGACGGGCGGTCAGGTAGGCCCGACTTGATCAATGGGCTGGTCACGCCAAGCTCGAGAGCATACAATCTTTGTTTTGTTTACAAGAGCAAACATTGTTTTATATATCATATGTATTTTGTTGCTCCTGGGGCTGTAAGCTAGGGTCATTTGGGTGATTTTGTTTTCTTAATGCCTAAGTAGATCAATCATGTATCTCTGGCATCGTTGTCTGCTGGTTATCCACAGCACCATGTTCCCTTGTTCGGTGGTGGGCATGGTTGTTGAATCTTTTATTCATTAAATATGGATTTAAACGCACTCTGTCACGGATGGTGACCTAATTAATGACCTAACAAAGTATTATCTGAAAATATATTCATTTTATTTGTCTCTAAAAGTACTTTATTGAACCATCTACATAACCACCATATCACACTTATTATTGATATTTTAAAAAAAAATATAAAAAAAAATAATAATAATAATAATAATTAAAAAAAATTGAATTATGGGTACGGTCCATAATTCGGAGAAAAATAACGGCTATTTTGATCGCAGAGGTCTGACGTATTATTTTTGAGTCACGTGACGAGCATCCACCGGATAAGCGTTCAGTATTGAAATGGCCGACCAACCTCGAGTGCCAACAATGCGTGGGCGACCTGTTCAATTAGGAACGCCTGAGCGAAAAAGAAGAAGAAAAAAATATGCCACATAGTCGAGGTCTACCTCAATTGATATCGGCAGGGTCCGACAAAAGTGGGGAATTGTTCGAAAGTGTCATTCATGGTCTCGCGAAGAAATGGACAGGTACTGAGGTAGGCTCTCGGCTCTGGCTGTTTTCCTTAATTGTCCATAAAACACACTATTTAAATAATTTATTGGATATGCATATACTATATAAAAGTGGTCACCGACACACAATTGAGGTTTTAAAACTATAAAATGCTACTATAAAGCACTACTGGTGTCATTGTCCTTAACAATTTCGTACCAATTTTTTATTGCCCCAATATTGTTGGGGTTTTTTGTTTGTTTTTATTATTATTATTATTATTATTATTTTTTTTTTTACAACGTGCTCACTAGTGAAGAAAATATTATATTATAAAACGTTTTTTCTGATTAACAATGACTGATTTTTTTTTTTAATCTGTTTTAGCTGCCTTTTATAATGCGTATTTGTTTCTAATGCACATAGTAAATATGTAATAGTTTGAATACATATTTTAAACTATTTTATATTGTTTATATAAATTAAATCAATAAATTTATGCATTTAACTGACGTAGGTAATCTGGCTTTCAATATGAAAATAATTTGAGCCAATAAAAACCATTTATAAGTGTACCTACTATAGACTTACACCCAGCCTCCATGTAAATAATTTCAGTTTCATTTGACAGAAATAGAAAGATGGATTTAATTTGTTTATATAATAACACCCCCCACCCCCAATATATTTGTGTGCAATTAAAGAAATAAAATATTTTAGTGCATTTTGAGAAGTGGGGGAGGTGATATTACCATAGTCTGAGAATGATGCTCAGTGCTGGGAAGGACTGTATGTGGTTATGGGTTTGACATTGGGCAGCATTCCCAATTTCAACTGTTTATATAACAAAAAACTTTCTCCTTCTATTTTTCTACTTTAATACTGCTATTTTATAAGAGTGCTGGACAGTCTGTACTTGCTGTACCCACCAGTAAAACATCCCTTGCTAGTAAATTCAGAAAGAGTAGCCTATATAAAAGTAGCTTGTTTGCCATGGACATTAAAATGACACATATGGCTGTTTGGTAGTAATGTCAATATAAATTAATGTTATGCAGATTCGGGAATTTTTTGTTACTTTGTGCAAAAATTAGCCTCTAGGCCCTTACAAAAATGGGAACCTGTACGCCTATGTTGTCAATGTCTACTAGACTAATATTTTGTTGTTTGTTTATGTAGAGACCATCGAAAGAATGAAGTGAGTGAAAATGTAGAAATAGCAGACCTTGTGTTTGACATTACTTCACAAGAAGAGACAGAGAGAGAAGGATCCAGCATTCCAGTGAAAAGAATAGTAGACAGGGATGATATAACCGAGAAGACTTTTATTTGTAACATGTCATGTCTACTGGATATTGAGCACTACTACAGAAATGTTACAAATATTTTTTTTTTATCTTTGCTATTTATTCTTATTATTCAATTCAAAACAAATATATGTTGGTGTACATTCAGATGTGTAAAAAAATCCACCCCTCCCACTGATGCAAATGTAAGGTGTTTTTTTCCTTCAAATATATATTTCAGGTGACCCCATAAACTTTGCTCATAAATTCTTGCACATTCACTTGTCACAGATTATTCAATTTGGTGAGGTGAAAACAAATAACAGATGATAATTATATTTTAATCAGATCATTTTGACTATTTCCGGCAGCGGAAATATTTTTGCCGAAAAGATGTGGTATGTTCATGATATAACTTTTGCACTTTTTGTGAAGAGCTCCAAAATTAAAAAAAAAATATTTGACGACAGGGTAACAGTGAATCCCCTCCACTGTGCTTTAATTAAAACATCTTTGATGATATAAAAGTGAGGTTTGGTGTAATGTAATTTTAATTAATAATCCATATTTTGAGCTATAAAAATAAAATAAGGATATTAAATCCGTGATTGAGAGCCTTTAACCAAAAAATATATGATTCCAACTTCTGATGGGACCCTGAAAAGGGTCCACACCGAAGTTTCGGACTTCTTGTCTTCCGACGAGGAGTCCATGAAATCAAAGAAAACTGAGAAGAAATCCAAAGTGATTTCTTCACACAACTAGCTACGGTTTCTACTGATGATGGGACCTTGAACAAATTATACCCGTTTGCCATTCAAAAGGCAATTGTTGGCTTGGCTGGTGAGCAAAAATCTGTTAAGAAAATTAAGAATGGGCTGTTGGTTGAGTATTTAACCGAACAAAAATCAAGTTGCCTTCTTAAGTCGACAGTTTTCTGCAATGTGCAGATTAAGGTAACTCCTCATACCTCCCTCAACTCGTCAAAGGGAGTGATCAGATGCAGATATCTGGAAGGAGTAATTCAGGAAGAAATACGCAAAAATAAAGTTCGCAGGGTGTTACTGCTGTGAGGAGGATAAAGGTTCGTCGAAACAATGATTTGTTATCGACGAATACTTGTATCCTCACCTTTAACATCCCTACTCTTCCCCAGTCTGTCACAGCGGGTTACCTTGATATCCCCGTTGAACCTTTGTTCCAAACCCCTTACGTTGCTTCAAATGCCAGAGGTTTGGCCATGGTCAGAACACATGTCGTGGCACACATACATGTGCTCGTTGTGGTCTTTTAGACCATGACAGCAAGCCATGCAAGAACAATGTACTGCAGTGGCAACCACTGTGCATACTGGCGAGAGAGTCCGCGGTGGAAACTGGAAAAAACTAGTTCAACAGGTAAAGGTACAATATAAAAAATCCTTCATGGATGCCAGGAGGTTGGTAGAGCCAGCAACACCGACAGTGGCTGCCAAAGTCGCCACTAAAAGTGTTGCAGTCAACACAGACCTCACCTGCCAATGTGACGAAGCCAAATACAAAACAAAAACACCCAACTGTCTGACATTGAGAAGGTACAAAACCAATTGCAGAAAGCAGGACAAAAACAATTTCAGAAAACAGCACAAAAAGAAATCGTTACTCGCCAACACAAGGAAATTGAAACTCAAGTGTCATTGGATTCTAAGAATCCCCCAAATAGGTCGAGCACTAGCCTCCCTAAGACAGGCAGTGACACAAAGAAATCTCCAAAGAAAGCTACAGAAGTACTGTCTGGTAGGCTGAAAAAGATCGAACTACGTTCGGTCCCGATCAGCTATATATATGAAACTTTGGCTGATATCGGTGATGATGATATGGAGATTTCATCTCTAGATTATTGCCGATCACAAAGACCACCAGCAAAGCCAAAGATGGAAAATAAAGTTATCCAGTGGAACTATCGTGGGCTTAGGCCAAATTTTGATGAATTAAGTCTTCTAATTCAAAAGTATAATCCTTCAGGAAAGCTCCATGAAGGATACTAAGAGTATTAACATCAGATGATTTAATCTCTACCATAAATGTCAAGGAAACTGAAGATAGAGCGTCTGGAGGCGTTTCTATTATTGTAAATGAAAACATTCCTTAGAGTGAAGTCATATTAAAATCAAATGTACAAGCTGTGGCTGTAAAGATCACGGCTCATACAACTATTACTCTATGTTCACTGTATTTACCACCTCGAAACAATTACAATTTTAACCCTAGGGACTTTCAAGGTCTTCTTGATCAACTCCCTACTTCCTTTATTATCATGGGAGATTTTAATGCTCACCACACTTTGTGGGGATGCGATGACATAAATACTAGAGGTAAACAATTAGAGAACTTAATTCTCAAACATGACTTAATATTACTTAATGATAAAAGTCATACATACTTTCATCCTGCAAGTGGTTCTTTCCCATCCATTGATTTAACCCTTTGTAGTCAGTCACTTTGTCTTGATTTCTCCTGGAATGTTTGTCCAGACCCTTGTGGTAGTGACCACTTTCCAATTATTTCGGAGAATGATGGACCTCCATCACTTGAAAGGGTTCAGAGATGAAAGTTGACAGGGACATCTATACAGGACTCGCCTGCAACAAACTGCCATGTCTGGTGCCGATGATCCCAATTCTTTGTTCACCTCCATCTTGAAAGATATTGCAGAGGAACCTATACCTAAGACTTCGGCAGTACCGAAGCATTTCAATAAACCATTGTTCAATGAGACATGCAAAGATGCAATCAAAGAGCGAAACAGGACCCTTGAGAGGTTCAAACGCGAACCTACTGGGGATAACCTGAGTAGTTATCGCATTGCTAGGGTAAAGGCTCGTAAAGCTATCAGACAGAGTAAGAAATCATATTGGAGAAGTTATGTCTCCATGTTGACTTCTCAAACATGTCTGGAATAGGATACGTAAAACCAAGGGAAAAGAATCCAATAATACAGTTCAGCATTTGTCTGTCAATGTCACGGATGTGACGTCTCATCGTGGCATTGCCAATGCATTGGCAGACAATTTCTCTCATAACTTTTCTTCTTCTTTCAGTACAGATGCTTTTACATTTGTCAGAAATAAAGCTGAAAAGCAGTCTATTAAAACAGACATTTCTCTATGGAGGAATTGAAGGATGCTCTTGTGAAAGTCCATGATACTTCAGTAGGACTGCATGAAATTCATTATCAGTTATTGAAACATATACCGGAATCATCTTTGATGGTTCTTTTGAATCTGTTTTATAACATCTGGATTTCTGGTGACTTTCCTTCTAATTGGAGGAAAGCAATTACTATTCCTATTCCCAACTCTGGTAAGGATCCGACTAGTTATTGCCCTATCGCTTTGACAGGTTGCATTTGTAAAACCATGGAACGAATAATCAATTGTAGCTTTGTCTGATATCTTGAATCTCACAAATTGCTTACTAACGTGCAATGTGGGTTCAGATCTAGACGTAGAATGATTGACCCACCTTGTAAGATTTGAAAAAATGTGTAGGCTTTAGTGGTTTTTGATTTGGAGAAAGCTTACAATACCACGTGGAAGTATGAGATTTTCAGAGACCTCCATGGCATGGGCCTAAGAGGTCCACTTCTCAGTTTTTAAAAGATAGATCTTTTAAAGTCCAGGTTTGGTTGATATTGTCCGATATTCACCACAAGAGATGGGTGTACCTCAAGGTAGTATCATGTGAAAATTAACAGCATCACCTAGTGTTTAACACCTGGTGCGGATTGCTCGTTATATGTCGATCATTTTCAGATTTGCTATAGATCATCCAATATGAGTATCATTTATTGAAATGCTTCGGTACTGCCGAGGTTTCAGGAATAGCTTCATCTGCAATGTCCTTCAAAATCGAAGTAAACAATTTATTTATTTTTGGTTTGTTTAACGACGCACTCAACACATTGTAATTACGGTTATATCGGCATTGGACATATAGTTATGTCGAGAAAACCCCCAGTGGTTAGCTGACGGGGATCGATCCTAGACCGACCGCGCATCAGGCGGGCACTGTACCACTGGGCTATACTGCCCGCTCGAAGTAAACAAAAACATGAGATCATCAGCACGGGTAATGTCAGATTGTTGCAGTAGAATGCTGCACAGATGTCAAAAAGTATACTCGTTTGCTTTCGCACAATTCCATCTGTGATGGATGGCTATCATTCTAAAAACAAGAGGATCAGGATCAACTTTCCAGACGTCAACAAAAAAGTGACGAACTTCAAACGGTTAAGTCTGTGGGAGTCAAGGAACAACAAGTCCTGTGACTGTTTTCCTTTGATTTTAAACTAGCTCATGTGAATAAAAGGAGCAGGGAGCGGGTCATAACATACTGAAGGGCCCTAGGATTGAAATTAAAATGATTATGAGGAGGTAAATAAATAGTTTATGAACTGTGACTTTAATAGCCACAACTTTCAAGTTAGTTGCAATGTAACTGTACTGGGGAATATTTTCAATAACAATAATAGAAGCATCCCATTACGATGTATTATCAGTTTGGTGAAAGTTATTGTAGAGGTTTAAATCCTCTCATATTTGTATATACCGGCCTCGGTGGCGTCGTGTTTAGGTCATCGGTCTACAGGCTGTTAGGTACTGGGTTCAGATACCAGTCGAGGCATGGGATTTTTAATCCAGATACCAACTCCAAACCCTGAGTGAGTGTAGGGTAAACCACTTACACCGACCAGTGATCCATAACTGGTTCAACAAAGGTCATGGTCTGCGCTATCCTGCCTGTGGGAAGTGCAAATAAAAGATTCCTTGCTGCTAATCAGAAAGAGCTGCCCATGAAGTGGCGACAGTAGGTTTTCTCTCAAAATCTGTGTGGTCCTTAAGCATATGTCTGACGCCATATAACCGTAAATAAAATGTGTTGAGTGCATCGTTAAATAAAACATTTCTTTCTTTCTTTCTCATATTTATATTGTCAGAAAGAAGGAAGGGCATGTTTTATTTAACGATGCACTCAACACATTATATTTACGGTTATATGGTGTCGGAGATATGGTTAAGAACCATGCATATATTGAGACAGGAATCTTTTTGTCGCCCTTCGTGAGCTACTCTTTTGGATTAGCAGCATGGGATCGTTTATCCCACAGACAGCATAGCATATACCACGACCTCTGATGTACCAGTCGTGGTGCATTGGCTGGAGCGAGTTAACTTCTCAAACATCAAAGGTAGGATATAGCCCAGTGGTTAAGCGCTCGCCTGATGCATCGTTGACGTGTGACCGATCCTTGTTGGTGAGCTCATAGGGCTATTTCTCATTCCAGCTATTGCACCACGAATGATATATCAAAGGCTGTGGTATGCGCTATCTTGTTTGTGGAATGGTGCATATAAGATATCCTTTGCTACTAATGGAAAAAAGGTAGTGGCTTTCCACTCCAAGACAGAATTACCAAATGTTTGACATCCAATAGCCTCTGATTAATAATATGCTCTAGGGTTGTTGTTAAACAAAACAAATTTCTCCTTCACAAACATCAGTGAAATATGTCTGGAATAGGAGTCGTAAATTCAGGAGGTAATAATCTAGTAACACTGTTCACCATTATCTCTGTCAACGGTACAGATGTCGCCTTTCATCATGAAATAAACAGCAGATACACGACTTTCTGGAAGGGATGAGGAATGTGACAGATCACCTGCCGACTGGATTATTAGTACCAAATATGAGACGATACAATGTTAAAGGTACTTCGTTCTCAACAGGAAATTGACGGTAATATTTAAATGCATTTATAGTGACGGTGCTCAATTTATTTTCTGGGCGAATGACTGAGCAAAGGTTATGGAAATTCAACATTAATTCCATTACCATTGCGTTAAATCATGTCTTACAGACACGAACATGAATTGGTTATTTGAGAGGAATATTGTAGTCTATTGTGGTCATTTGTTAATGTCCTTTAGTATAATTTAATTTCTACTGAAATAATATAATAATTACAAACCTTCAGTTTCATACGATCATGTTTCAGCACATCGATTTCCTCTTCGAAACTCATTTTTGTATTCTGAAAAGACAACGTAACCACAGTACTGATGATCTATTCGAAATATTATGCTGTAGTATTTACATATAGAAGCACCGTATCCCTGGTCTGAACAAATCTAAATTATATTTTTAAAATATAAAATAGTTAATGGATATTTAAAAGATAATCAAGAATGAATAATATTTTCCACCTTTTTCAGCAGGTAACTTCTTGCTCGGGAACCTATTATATTAACTTGTAGAATCCGGTACACTATGTTTATTATAACTGCAGTGCATTTGAAAATGAAATGTAACATGAAAATCGAAGAACTGCATACCATGTCAAGTATAACATATTGATTTATGATGGGCGTTTCCTTTCATCAAAATATTCCTATGGGGAAACAAAAAGACAATTAACATTGATATGATTTACCTACTGACTTAGCTTATGCACATGCAGCTATATTCGTATAATATGTATATTGTAACATGTTAACGAAACGAGCTGAATTGGACAGCTGTATTGGAATATAATATATGTTTAACGACACCCCAGGACAAAGCATACATCCAGCTGTATTGGGTGCCATTTTATTGGGGGTCTTGTCTGGAACAGTCTATCTTAATATTTTGAATGTATCCTGATTTACGAATATGTAAGTTTGTTTCGTTTAAAGACACCACTAGATCACACTGATCTGTCCCACCCGAGGCCTAAACGATTTCTACATACGAGTGACGTCATAACTCATGTTGTGTTCAGAATTCTGTTTGTCATTTAAGTTGTATCATTGTTTTAAAAATATTTCAACAAATTAATGTTCAACTTTATATTTATTGGTAAAGTTGTTACATTTTTATGTCGGTGCATAATGTCGACTATATTTTTCCGTGTATAATTAAAGGAGTTTGTAGTTGAAATGTTTATGAATCGTTCTACAATAAACAAACCGTAGCTTACACAATTAATGTTTTGTTACTATAATAAAATGGGCAATAATAAGAATCAGTCACCGTCGGAACAAAACATGTTTGTAAGGTCCTCTGTAAAACTATACCTCAAAACGGTGATAAATTCTATTAATCGATTATGGGTAATAAATAGGATATTAAACTCGCTATCATTTCGTATCATGTTTATGTCCCGAGTGAAATAATGTTTAATGGTCACAAGCTTTAGATACGAAATGAAAGCTCGTTTAATATCCTATAATTAAGGACCGAAGAAACTGATATAGGCCGAGTCATGTTCATACTGAACAGCTGCCGATTACCTCCAAATGCATTGTTTGGTTGTTGTTGTTTTTTGTTTGTTTGTTGTTGTTGTTGTTTTTTGTGTTTTTTTGTAACATAAATTCCCAAGAGTGGCGATTCCAACTGCAGTGTCATGTATCATGTGCGTTTCTAAGTCTACGAGGTATTCCATACACATGTTGATGTTTTTTTTTCGTATTTGCGGAATTAAACTCAGTATGACTAAAAAAAAATATTGTTTTGTTGAAGAACAGCAAAGCGTTTTGTCACAAGTTTGTGTTTGTTTACATTAAAATTAGCAGTTGATGTTGTATTACGTAGCGGGCAGCATAGCCCAGTGGTACAGTGCCCGCCTGATGCGCGGTCGGTCTAGGATCGATCCCCGTCAGCTAACCCCTGGGTTTTTTCTCTCAACATAACCATATGTCCGACGCCGATATAACCGTAATTAAAATGTGTTGAGTGCGTCGTTAAAAAAAAAAATTAAAAATTAAAAAAATAAAAATGTATTACGTTACCTACTCATTAATTGAATAGAATTTTGTATCATCATTATTTTCATTGGTCAGGGCAATATCACTTTTGATGGACCGGCGGTACCATTTCAGAGCAATATCACTATTTAGGTCGTGTCATTGGTTTTTGACCAATAAGAATACAAATATATTTTCATTATGTAATAATTATCAATTATCGAGCTGTCGTGCAAAAACGGTTTTACATGACATTGTTATCAAACGATTTGTTTTTAAATAAACAACAACAAATCGTTAGTACTGTCACTAGTAAGCATGAAAACCAAAGATACTTTCAAAACGGATTGCTTTAATATACTACACCATGTTTATTGTGGTGGGGTAAGCAAGCAAAAATGAAATTTGGGACCGAGAACACAGGTCGATCTGTGAGGTTAAGTCTCCTGTTAACAAGATACATGGCTGAAGGATTAGTTGTTCGCCAGGTCCCCATTCCACGAAGCGCTCTTAGCACTACTATCGTCGTAAATACCTACGATCGCGACTTTAATTTTGTTCTACGATCGCCAGCCTGTTCCACGTTGCGGCGTAATTCCTATCGTCGTACATTAATATGAACATTTACAATTGGTACGACGCAGATATATAACCAAATTCCTTTTTATAAAACTTTTTTTATAAACCTTTATTAACCCCAGATCACTGGCAATGTCTAGGTCGGGATGGCATGCCTTGAATCATCGTCTTACAATATACAATTATAAAATTATAACATGTTTATTTTACATGTATAACGATAAGATTAAGGTTTTATGATATTTCATATTATATATATGAACAATATGTGATATATATGGGAGTTATTTTCAATACATGTGTTGCCATACATTGCACAACTATATATAGTTGAATTCACAACCGTGTTTGATTATAAAAACAAATAATATTTCTCCTTTTTTTACGGGAATGAATTTGAACACAAAACTGAGGTGCGGGATAACACCCTTCTATATATTGCTAGCTAGAACACTGTATTCATCCAAGTAGTTTTAAAGTAAACGCAAACAATATAGATGTAGATGCCATTATATGAATGTGTGGCTTCCAGTGCCAGGTTTATAAGGGGACAAAAGGGCAATACTAAGGACTTCCTTTATAAAAACTATTAATTTCTATGGTGAGGGGCACCTGAACCTGAAGTGTCATGGGCCCCCGCCCCGGGCTCCCAATGTCTAAATCCGAACCTGGTGGCTTCATCTTCTGGGTTACATTCATTTGATTCCCTGTTTCTCAAGCCAAATGATAGTTCTGCTATAACTATAGTAGAGAATGGGAGATCAGGTCTACTGATTGACCAGTACTGCTTCGAAACGAGATACATGTCTCAAGGAATAGTTGTTCGCCTGGACACTATCTCCTAGGAATATAAGTCCAAGCTCAAGCATATTTAGCAATGGAAGCTCTAGGACTTTCATTCACTGGATATTCTGGTCTGACTGCTACGTGTTCACGTCCTGGCATGTCTTGCATTCCTAAACACTCGACATTTCAGTCCGGTTGTGTGTGTGTGTGTGTGTGTGTATATATATATATATATATATATATATATATATATATATATATATATATATATATGTATGTATGTATGTATGTATGTATATATATGAGAATTTAATTGGAATAAAAACAAAACAAAAAGCAGTTTCCTTTTTATTGTGGTTTATTTAATAACGTTATTTGTTTGTCACCTCCGCTTATTTAAATAGTTTTTTTATTTATTTCGTTTTTCAAGATGATTGAAACTGTGTGATTGCAAAACAGTCTTCATTGTGGCAAGCTAGTCCTGGGATATTTGGCACATTTAACACTCATTTATTTAAAACAAGGAGACTCCTTCTCAGTGTGAACATTGGCAGTGCACATTTGGTGGAGTGTAATCATCTAAAGCTGACAAGACAAGAGGGTGTTGGTAAAACGCGGACAGGATCCAAACGAAATCGTCCTCGGTGGTGTCATGGTTAAGCCATCGGACATAACACTGGTAGGTACCGGCTCCCACACATTTTTAACGAATCAATGGGTAGGTGTTTGACACTACACCCTCGTTTTTCTGACTAACAACTAACTGTCCTGGACAGCTCAGGTAGCTGATGTGTGTGCCCAGGACAGTGTTTTTGAACCTTAATTGCATATGAACACGACAATAAGTTGAAACTAAATATTTAATGTAGAGCTGGGCGGTATTGTAATTTCAAGTTCGGTATCGGTATCGGTATTTTGGTGGCAATTTACCTCGGTATCGGTATGGTATTCGGTATTCATATAACACTTATAACTAACCACTATTAAGCAGTAGTTTAAATATACCTGCCTCTAAATGCACGCCCACGTTAGGGTCTTCCCCTTATTTATGTTCAACCCATTTTGTTTTTATCAAAGGGAGGTTTTCTAACAAGTAATGTATTTGAACCATTGCTCATCTGATGACCTACAGGTAAATATTTACAGTTAGATATTTAAGTTAGCGGCCAGTGTATCATTTCCATGCATGCAAACGGGTGTTTGCGATTTTTCGATGCATGAAATAAAAACGATAGTTTTAAAAATTAACAAATTGTCTGCCTTGCATAGTTAAATACATCATGCTAACTATACAACTCCGCATTCATCCCCGGTTCACATATATATTTTATCCGGGCTTCCTCTGGGCGCTCGGTCATGGAATAGTAAACAACAGAAAACTATATTTCTACTTCTAGTCACTATAAATTGCTGAAAAATATCCCTATGCGTGTAATGAATCATAGTCATTTCGTACCCAAGTCATATCGTACCATCCATTTCGTACCATGCTGCCTGGTCATTTCGTACCATAGTCATTTCGTACAATTGTAAAAAGTCATTTCGTACCCTAGTCATTTCGTACAATTGTAAAAAGTCATTTCGTACAATTGTAAAAAGTAATTTCGTACTCTAGTCATTTCGTACCCTAGTCATTTTGTACCATCGTTCAAAGTAACACATTAAACAAACATAGCCCTTAAAGCAGGTAAGATGAATACATTTCCGGTCCAAGATAATCCGTATAGTTTTGAATACAATTTTCATCAAACAACAGAAAACAACTTAGAGACAGATTACTTGCAAACTTGTATGGAAAAATATGTCTACGAAGGGAAATAGTGTTTTTACTGTAAGAAGTCGGCAATAATCCAGTTGACCAAAGTGCGCTTTTTATATTCACAATTAATAAATATGCCAATAATAATAAATAAATATGAACACGTATTTTAGTTAACAGTTGAAATGTCCGAATATTACTTATTTGCATCTTATTTGTTTAAGAAATAAACAATAACAACCATTAAAACAATAACTACCCTATTGAATGTCAAATCATCCAATTGCACTATCAGTGATTGTTATGCCATGGTACGATATGACTTTCAGTTATGGTACGAAATGACCAAGGTACGAAATGACTAGGGTACGAAATGACTTATTGCAATGGTACGAAATGACCAGGGTACGAAACGACCAAATAAGGTACGAAATTATTATGGTACGAAATGACCATGGTACGAAGTGACTAGCAACCCGTGTAATTGTAAGCTGATTAAAGGGACATACCCTAGTTTTTAAACACTAAGGTATATGTTTCACTATTATAGCCGTTTTTTGACAACTGAAATCATACTTTACTTAGTTTTTATGGTTTAGATGATCAATCTCCGTACATTCGAAGTGTTTTTGGTCATCCTGGCGAATTTAATATCACAAATTACATTTATCATATTTTTAAAAAGGCACGTGCCTCTGAGAAGAAAACGTTGTGGAGTCGTGTTTTAGTCCAGTTTTAGAGGGTATTGCACCATTTGAAAGCGACAGACTCAGTTTAACTCAACTGTAACTTTATCCAAATGTGTTTCAGTTTTCTATATTAACTAAACTTAGTGTTAATTTTCACGGGTTGAAACTAGGGTATGTCGCTTTAAACATCGGAAAATGTTATATATATTTTTTTACAAGTAAACTTAACAGTTTTATTTAATAAATAATTAAACATAAAAAGCGGTTGTTTTAAACATGAACCTCTCCGACATTTTCCGATTTTAAAAATTGAGTCTCCGGAAGTAATCGTTTTATTCCGTTAAAGATACGGCCTAAAACTGACCTGCATTCTTTTCAAGATATAAATGCGAGGTCGTCACACACGCTAGTCTGTAATGCGGTGTTAGAAAGTTAGAACCCCGGCCTTAACAAAAACTAGCAGTAGTAGGTAACGCAAAACTGTTACTGTGACACAAATTCAACAACAGAATGCATTCACGGAATGACCCGAATTTAGTAGGCCCTAAACATCGAATCACGCCTCAATCACGTGAAATAACCATTTTTGTGGGTAATGTGGTGTCGTCAGACGTATTTTTAGTGTTTTACTTAAAGGCGGGAATACGTACTTTGCAATACCGACATTTTCGGTATTTTGAGATTTGCTCGGTACGGTATTTCGGTATTGACATAATACCGATACCGATCAGTATATACCGAATATCGCCCAGCTCTAATTTAATGTATTTAATGTAGCTAAGGAATTATATCATTTTAAAAGGATTCCAACATAAACAAGATTACTGTTTCCTCACACTTATAGTCGCATACCAACAAGCTATAGCAGGACAGTGATTGTTGCGACGAACTCACATCTTGATACATGCGGGTTATTGTGCGGGTTCGCAGGAGACATGCTCTTTAGGGAAGACGTTTTATTTTCATATAGTTTGACTTGATGGGTTCTTTTTACCAAGAAGGATTGTATGTCATTATTGTGTGGCACTTTACTGCAAAAATGTAGCTTCTCCAAATGTGACGTTTGCCATGCAGTTGCACCGCCGCGCATTTATAATGCCATTTATTTTGGTTTCTTGCGCCATCAATAATTTTTTTTTTTTTTTTTTTTTTTTTTAATGACACCACTAGTACACATTGATTTATTAATCATTGGCTATTAGATGTCAAACATTTATTAGTTTTACCGATTCTTTAGAGAAAACCTGCTACATTTCCCCATTAGTAGCAGGGGATCGTTTATATGCACTATCCCACACATTGGATAGCACACACCACGCCCTTTGATATGCCATTCGTGTGGCACTAGCTGTAACGAGAAATAGTCCAATGAGGCCAACAACGGGGATCGATCCTAGACCGACCGCGCATCACATGATTTTCCGATAGGTGGGTTTTATCCCGTTACCGCTTTAGACAGCCGACATGATGATTATTAACGATATCTGAGTCAGAACGCTTTCAGTCTGTCTTTCGTTTACGACAAATACACAAGGCCCAAATCTCAGCATATCCCTTTTCCATCAGGTCAGTGGAAAACAATAACAGGAATATAATAATGTTGTTTGCCAAATATGAATTAAAGTTGAATTTGAAGAATGTATCTGCTTAAACCGCCATAAAGATAATTACAAAACACTTTTGGAAAGAACTACCAACATGTAGCAGTATGTAGCATATGTGGTAGCTCTTACAATATTTACACCATGTGTCGAAATTATAGATCATATACGGTATACCTCGATAATAGCAGTTACAAACATCCATTGTTGAGTGATGGCCTATAATTACTAAACGTGACTTCAAACAGAGTGACAAAAGGTGCGTGCGTATTTTACTTTTACTCTTGACAGCGATATTGTGGACCATAATTCAGAGAAAGAAAAACAACGGCTATTTGGAGAGCAGATTTGTGATGTATTATTTTGAGTCACGTGACTGGCATCTCCCGAATAACCGCAGTGTCAAAACGATTTACCAAGTGCGTATAACGATAACGCTTGACCGTCCTCTGCGACGTAGGGTAAATAGAAGAAGAAAAAAAAGAATGAAAATAAGTTATTAAAAATGAATAAACATATGTACTGAATGATAATAACCTTATACACTAATTTATTTTAGTAACATGTTATGTTAACATATCAAATATTTATCTATGTACCTATATTTATTTATACATTATTATTCTAGTTAGATTATACTTACGTGCATATATAATTCTGCTTCTAGAAACGTGTTATCAATGGAAGGTTTCTGTGGATTCATAGTATTAACATCATCATCATTATTATTATTATTATTATTATTATTATTATTATCATCAACATCACTATTATTATTATTATCATTACTAGTTTTACTATTAACTTTATTATTATTATTATTATTATTATTATTATTATTATTATTATTAACATCAACATCATCGTCATAGAGTGACTCATCAGTAAGTTGGTATGGGTGGGCATGTTTTATGTATAATACCACTGATATATTTATTTTCCCATGTATACAGTGTGAAATTCAACTATTAGTCCATATAACATTTAGTAGTCATATGTTAAATCCTCGTCTAGAAGATAAGCAATTTATACATCTAAGATTTGATATTAACAAAATATGTTCTTATTAATTATATATAGATACTGACTTATATATTTAAGAAAAGATTGTTTGGGGGTTTGGGACTCGTTTGACCTATGACCTATAAATCAACCGACCTGTTTTTAATCGTGGCCTTTCTCTTCTTTGTCAGCTTTTCTTTGTTCTACTCCACTCCAGCACAGGGTATGTTTCAAGGACAAATTACAAAATCCATAAGCAGTGACTAATATAAATATTCTGTCCCTAAATGTGAATGGTCTTCAATCAAACAATATTAAAAGACGAGATGTCTTAAATTTTTTACATAGTAAAAGGTCCTCCATAATTTTCCTGCAAGAGACACAGCAGAATGGGGATATAAAATTTATTTTTCTCATGGAACTAGTAATAGTGCAGGCGTAGCGATACTAATTAAAAATAATTTTGAGTATAATGTTATTCAAGTAATAAGTGATAAATATGGTCGTTATATTATTTAAGATATATTAATAGAAGATGTCAGGATATCCTTATTAAATTTATATGGCCCAAACTCAGATTCTCCAGAATGTTTTGACAATCTTAAAAAACATTTAGAAAGTCTCCCAGGTTCTGTTATTATGGCTGGCGACTGGAATGTAGTTCAGGATTATTCCTTAGATACTTAAAACTACAAAAAAGACAATAATAAAAAAGCCCGTAACTGTATTTTAGAATTAAAAGCATATCTTGATCTAAATGATCCTTGGAGAATTTTAAATTCAGATAGACACCAGTATACCTGGAGATTACAAAATCAGAGCAAACAGAGTAGACTGGATTATTTTTTAGTATCTGAAGCTATTCTTGCAATGGTTAAAACATGTAATATTGGTATTAGCTACAGATCCGATCACTCCATTATCTCGCTAGATATATCACTTAATCAAATAAACGTGGACCGGGTTATTGGAAATTTAATACAAGTCTGCTTTATGATAGCGAATATACCCGACTGGTCAAAGATACTATTTCTGAATCAATAGAAGAATACCGCACATCAGGAGAAGATGGACAAGAGATGGCCTTCTCCATCAATGACAAACTTCTGTTTGAAATTTTAAAGATGAAAATTAGAAGTTTAAGCAACTAAACGAAAACAAGAAAGAATAAAGCAGGAAAAATATCTAGAAAAAGAAATATTGAAATTAGAATCAGTATCTGGATCGCTATCGGAAAATAAAGTTAAACTGTTACAGGACAAAAAACTAGAATTAGAAAATTTACGTATTGAAAAAATAAAAGGCATTATTTTCAGATGTAAAGGAAAATGGTATGAAGAAGGTGAAAAAAATACACAGTATTTTCTAAATTTGGAAAAAAGAAACTATATAACCAAGAATATGGCGGAAATATTTAATGATAAAAATGTATTACAAACGGATAATGTAGATATTTCGAAACTTTGTTCAACTTTTTATAGGAAATTATACTCCAGTAATTACAATCAAAATTCTAAGGAAAAGTTCAATAATGTTATGAATGTTGACACAAAATTATCAGATATCGACCAACAAATTTGTGAAGGTCCTTTATCTTTTGAGGAATGTACTAACGTGTTGAAAATTATGAAAAAATGGTAAAAGTCCAGGTTCGGACGGTTTTACAGTAGAATTCTATAAATATTTTTGGAAAAATATTGGTATATATGTTTGGCGCTCAATCAATTACGCTTATCAGTGTGGTAACTTTTCTGATTTTCAAAAACAAGGCATTATAACTTGTATCCCAAAAGAAGGTCGGGACAGACGGTATCTAAAAAAACTGGCGTCCTATAACATTATTAAATGTAGATCGTAACATTGCTTCCAGCGTTATAGCCTTTAGAATGAAAACTGTTTTGTCAAATATAATAAGCGAGTCTCAAACAGGATTTTTAAAAGGAAGATTTATAGGGGAAAATACTAGGGTTATATATGATTTATTGAACTACTGTGACAAAAATAACATTCCGGGTTTACTGCTTACAATTGATTTTGAAAAAGCATTTGATACTGTTGAATGGTAATTTATAGACAAAACATTAGAACTTTGGAGAGTCCTTTAGAAAATGGATAACATTATTTTTGTATAATAGCAATAGTGCGGTTTTAAATCTCGGCTATCTTTCAGATTTCTTTCAATGTGAACGAGGCTGTAGGCAAGGCGACCCACTTTCACCATATTTATTCATCATATGTGTTGAGTTGCTGTCTGCTGCTGTCAAGCGTAATACGGAAATTAAGGGAATAAACATCAATAATCAAGAATACTGTATTTTTCAGTATGCAGATAACACTAACTTTACCTTAGATGGATCAGAAAAAAGCTTAACTGAAGTTATGAAAATATTATATGATTTTGCTTTTTGTTCAAGCCTTAAGATAAACACAGATAAGTGTACGGCAACATGGTTTGGTTCAAAAATAAACTCTAATGATCAGTTTATGCCCACACATTCCACTAAAATGGTCTAAAGAACCTTTTAAAATTCTCGGTATAACATTTTCAACGGACCTTCAGAAAATGTGTTCATTTAACTTTGAAAAACAATTATTTAAAGCGAGAAGGATTATATTTTCGTGGTCAAACAGAATATTAACTATTAATGGTAAAATAATAATTATAAAGTTGCAAATTCTTCCACTTTTCACACATTTATTTATTGCTCTTCCAAACCCAGATAATTTATTTTTCAAACGACTCAATACATTATTATACAAATTTATTTGGAATGGTAAAAGAGACAAAATTAAGAGGAATTTACTAATTAATGAGTAAGCAAATGGAGGACTTAAAATGATTGATCCTTTGTAATTTTGCATGTACGTAAAGGTAACATGGGTAAACAGACTAATAACATCAGATGGTTTGTGGCAAAAGTTGACAAAGACAATATTACTTGATTTTGGTAGTTTAGATCTTTTTTTCAGCCATTCAAAAAAAAATATTAAAAAATGGAATCACTTTGAACGTCAGAAGGATTAAACACTTGGAAATTTATCTTGACATTGTCAGCTATGTAAACAAAAAACTATCATGTTGGAGGAACATATATTTGCCGACAACAGGTGTTTGGATTTTTACGAACGTTCGAAATTAGTGTCAGAATCCGTCCTGTAAAATGT
This sequence comes from Dracogyra subfuscus, assembly GCA_016106625.1. Taxonomy (NCBI): domain Eukaryota; kingdom Metazoa; phylum Mollusca; class Gastropoda; order Neomphalida; family Peltospiridae; genus Dracogyra; species Dracogyra subfuscus. The sequence continues at coordinate 41,237 of JAECMU010086830.1, forward strand.
CCAGTGCTGATTTATTTCAGTTTACAATTAGTTTGCTCTTCCTTTCTGACTGACATCCAGACTGAAATAATTATAGTTCACACTTACTATCGTTCGCGTCACGGCAATCGGCACCTACGTTTTCAGCAATAACTTTACTTCTAAAACAAAATCGTTCCTATTTAATTTAAATTCAAAGAAACAACAGTTCTTTTTTTTAATTTCTAAACTTTTTTCCTTTTTTGACTATATGTCGACCCAAACTGAAATAATCAAGAAAGAAAAAAACGGGTTTGTTTTTATTGAAATTTATAGTATAATAAAAGAATCCTTCATATGTGTCCCACATGGATACATAATGGAGGATTATTTTTCTCCCATCCAGTAGATAAAAAACAAGCATTTTGGGAAAACGTGAAAAACCTACATTTTTTATTTTTTAACTTACAATAAAATAATCATAACCATTGAAAAGATCGTACCCAAAAATGGTTTATACTAACAGTATAAACCGAAAATGATAGTATAATTTCATTATGACAGCAGGTTTCCTTGTTTTTATGAAATATAAAAAGTATTTTTTGCGTCACTTTGCCGTTTACGTGACGTCACCCAATGTTAATATCAGCGCAAACAACAGAAGTCAGTGGTCATGTAAGATAGATTTATTCCGTATGGGCTAACGTCATGGAATCGGTCTGTCTTGCATGGCCAGGGATGGGAGAATAGTATATCTTTACTCCTTTACAATAAATAAAGAATTCATACAAGTATTAAAATTTGTCAATTTAGGCTGTGACGTCACCATCCCCTCTTGGGAGGGTAACGCTGAGAGGGTGACACCTCCCCCTCTCCCATGTTAAGTGAACGGGCAAAACTGGGCCAGAAACGGTAGTTTTACCACTACTATCGATCACCATATCAGTAAAGTCCATCTTGGGGTTGCCAGACTATTCACATATGCGTTACGGTAGTATGGGGTTCGTTTGCAGGGTCCGTGGACATAGAAATCAAGGCGATGAGTTAGGTGGCTGAAGACAGACTATTTTTAACGGATGGTGCATTGTAGATATAGAACAGCAGGGACAAGGGAAGCCTCTGTTGGGGGTAAGTAGGGCATTAGGGACAGCTCAGTGGTGGGTTGTGTCGATGATGTTGCGATAGCTAGAGACTGTAAATGTAAGGATAGAGGAGGCTGCACATTCCAGTGTACATGATGAAGGCCCCTAAGGTTCGTCCGTGAAAGAAATGTGGTGGTGGCAAACTGAAAATAGGGATTTCTATGGATTCAATCGTGTGCCCCAATCATCAGGCCAGTGAGTATGGGCCACATTTCCACGTTGCATGTACTGTATGCTGGACTGAGTCCAGCGTAGATAACTGATAAAATATGACATTGAAAATAAAACCAAAGATCATTCGGTTAGTATGGCGGGTCATGAGTTAAGGATGGAAGGGACCATAGTCGACCAGGTCCGGTTGACCATGGGTGGAAGGATCTGTGAGAGTCCGGTGTACGTGACACCCATCAAGGTCAACAGTGACCAACATTAAACCTGCACAACGGTATGTTGACCATATGAGAGTAAGTTATCTCAATAGTTTGAGTAGAAAATGTGACAGTGGCAGAAGAGGTTGGGTTACCGCGGTATTCGGCTGTTCAGGTTAGGTGCATTGTGAGTTGGCTAATGATGGAATCTGTCATGGAGAACATGTCGTTGTTAGTGATCATGCTATCCCACACATATTTCATGCGCTGGGGATCGAGCGATGATATGTGTGGTAAACAAATTAGTGGTGCTGAAGGCCGGCCAGCTAGTCTCTCAAACAGTTGAACTGGTAAAGATTGTTCAGCACGCGTCAGGATATCGGAAAACACCCCATGCTTTCTGAGGTTGGATGATCGCAGAGGTGGGCGAGGGGTGAGAGACCTAATATATATTAGGCTTGTCTGATAGATCAAGAGTTGAGCCCCAAAAATAAATTAGATGTCAATGAGGTCACCACAGTTGAACATTAGAGAGAAACTTCCAAGTTCAAACATCACATGTTGAGAGATCAAAAGATCTACATACACAACAAATGGGTGTGTTTGGTGTTTGGTTCTTTCGTGTGTGTGTGTGTGTGTGTGTGTGTGT
>JAECMU010086830.1:43363-64666 GCA_016106625.1 Dracogyra subfuscus
TATATATATATATATATACTGTAAACCGTGAAAAAAATGCGTGCGTATAAATTTCGCGTCGTTCGCGTCCAACCTTATTTCGCGAAATTAATATGCACGCACTATTTTTCAGTTTGAAGTGTGACGTGTGCTTAAAGTTTCGTTTTAAAATATTTTATTGAGAATAAAATTCACAGAAAAGATTCACTCAACAGGCAAAGTCTTTACACAAGCTCTCCTTGATGGCGACTAATCGTTAATTGTGTTATGTAACTTCAATCGATGGCGACTAATTGTTTATTGTTTTATTTACCAACAGGTGTTAACAGTTAACACTTGAAGCTGTGAATTGTGATTCTAATACAGGTGAGGTGGGTAGGGTCTAATCCTCTCTATAGTCTCTGTACCCGCACAATTGCTCGATGTAGGGAAATAGCATATTGATTTACAGACAGTAACTTTATAACAATTACAGTGTGCTGTCTTTATCCACTTTTTTTTTTTTTTTTGGAGCTGTCAACGGTCGCAATATTAATACGGTTTACAGTATATATATATATATATAAAATCTGGGTAAACTTTATACCAAATCATCTTATACATATAATGTTCATGTTCTCTCACCCCAAAAACATAGATTTTGACACCAGAAACACATTCCTAGCTGGAACAGCAACCAAGTTTTAAATGTTAAATTCTGAAACATACGCCATCTTGAAAAATGACCTCCATTTCTTTTGCACGCATTTGTGACGCTGTCGTCTAGTGGTTTCATGCTCACGACACCCCAGTGATAATTATTAGCCATGAGGGCAAATGCTATATTTTCGTGACCACCGACTCCGCAACTAAGCCTCTGTATGGCTGTTTGCAGGACTGTCAGGTTTTAGACTGAGTTACACAAATACAATTTATTTATCTAAACTATTGTTTACCTAGGGAAAAATCATGTGACCCGACTTCAGGTTGCTTAAGATATTGATATATCATCTCCTAAAATTCGCAAATTGCTCAAATTAAATAGATTGCTATCAGGTACTAAGCTGTATGTGGCTTTCATTGATTACAAGAAGGCTTTTGTCTCTATTAATAGAAACATATTGTGGAATATTTTAATAACTATTGGAATTCATGGTAAGACAATGGATATGTTGAAAGCTATGTATGCATATGTTAAGGCATGTGTCAGATATAATTCACATGAGTTTACAGATTTCTTTCAGTGTCCCTTAGGGACAAGGGAATAAAATAAGCCCTCTGCATTTTTGCTTCTTCTTTTCTTTTTCTTTTTTCTTTTTGTAGATGAATTGGCAAATGAAGTAATAGAGGTTGGTAAATATGGTGTACAGTTCTACCTAAGTTAAATTAGTTATTTTTGCTGCTTTTTGCAGATGATATAGTTTTGTTATCAATTACGTCTGGTGAACTGCATATTGTTACATTCCCGGTCCAAAATACCCAATTATGGGACAAAACTTTCACAGACCGCAGAATTAACATGTATCAAGATTGATAAATCTAATTTACTTATCTTGATACTACACAATTGCCATGCGTTTACAGTATCACATGCAATCAAATATCTTAATATCACACTAATTACTGCAATACAATAATTGCTTAACCAATAGACTGACCAAATAGGTAGTTAAATGAACACACACGTTATTGACAAAAACACATAACAAGTAACAAGTGTTTAAATTTCTTTATATAAAAAAAATACATTTTTAAAATGTGTATTTCCCCCAAAAGTTCTGGCATTTAAAATATAATTACCAAAAATAAAAGTTTGTATCAACTCTGGATACTCCCACGTCAGTCCATCACGGAAAGTTTCAATTCACGACTGTTAAGAGAGCTGCTGATCATCGTCGGATAGGCAGATGGGTTGCTGCTCCGTTGAACCTCTATCAATCTGTAACACCGGACTGGACTGGAGCCTCTGACTTCGAGTACTGAAGCCTAAACGTTTGTTTCCAGTTTATATAAGGTTCAGAGACGTGTGCAAAAGACTGCATTCATCTTAAGAATATCGTGCAACATCCGTGTAGTTTATCACGATATTTCACTTACGAGCCAATCAAATCATTTCACAATTGACACGCCATCAGACAGGTGCTCCACGGACCACGGTCTGCACGTGCCGATACAAAACAAATCTGATCACGGTCTGCACGCACCACGGATCACGGTCTGCACGTACCACGGATCACTTTCATCTGCAAACCGCCACTCGTCACTTCCAGCCACGATAAGAAATGTCCGCCACAGTTTATTATCTCCAACCAGTAAAACACAAGTCGTCTGTACTTGAACTCTCGAACCGTTGCACGACGGCAAAACGTTTATATTATATAATTAAAGCCAGATTATCATAACATCTCCCCCCTAATTTTTAAAAATATTGTTTCTATAACAATATTTTTATTCATTACACACTTGGGAAACTCACATTCATATGGTCAGTATTCTACAATAACACCTAACCAAAATAAATACATTTATGATTTAACATACATCCCTACAATAATTCTCCATCTATATACCTAAATTTACAATCTATAGTAATTACCTAACAATAATCTTTATAATCTATTTTTGTCAATAAAACAACATCTTAACTGTTCATTCCACTCTAGATAACGCATCGGCTACTACATTTTCCTTTCCCTTTATATGGCATATCTGAAGATTATATTCATGTAACTGTAAAGACCACCTTAACAATCTTTGATTTTTATTTTTCATTTTGTGCAAAAACACAAGTGGGTTATGATCAGTCCAAACGACAATGGGTTCAATTGGGTTACACACGTAAACCTCAAAATGATCCAATGCCAACAACAGTGATAATGTTTCTTTTTCAACAGTTGATTATTTATTTTAATGACTATTGAACTTTTTAGAAAAGTAAGCTATTGGATGAAATATTCCTTGTTCATTACATTGCGACAAAACTGCACCAGCCCCAATATCGCTAGCATCTACAGTCAATTGAAAAGGTCTCCTAAAATCAGGTGCAACAAGTACAGGTTTATTTTTCAATATGTTTTTTACACTATTGAACGCATCTTGACATTCTTTGGTCCAAATGTATTTAACATTTTGTTGGAGTAAATTTGTCAAAGGGGAAGCAATTGTACTGAAATTTCTGCAAAACTTCCTATAATATCCAGCCATTCCTAAAAATCTCATCAACTGTTTTTTTTTTGTTTTAGGTACGCCGAATGAATCAATGCATTCAACTTTGGCCTCAAGTGGCCTTACCTGCCCTTGACCAACAACATGTCCAAGAAAATCTACAGTAGCCTTAGCAAAGTCACTTTTACCCAAGTTCACAGTTAACTGGGCTTTAGAAAGTCTACCAAACAATTCCTTGATTTGAACAATGTGTTGATCCCAACTATGACTATAAACAACAATGTCATCAACATAAGCCTGACATTTCTCTAATCCAGCAATGACCTGATTAATCATTCTTTGAAATGTAGCCTGAGAATTTTTCATTCCAAAAGGACAAACCAAATATTCAAATAACCCGTCAGCAGTTACAAACGCAGAAATTTCCCTGGCTCGCTCAGTTAACGGTATCTGCCAGTAACCTTTCAAAAGGTCAAACTTGCTAATATACTTAGCGGTTCCCAATTTATCTATGCAGTCATCAATTCGTGGAATAGGAAAAGAATCCGATTTAGTTACAGCATTAACTTTGCGAAAATCGGTACAGAACCGTACACTACCATCTGGTTTAGGAACAAGTAAACAAGGAGAACTCCAATTACTGAAACTAGGTTGAATAATACCGTTATCAAGCATATAATTTATCTCTTTTTGGATAAGTTCATGTTTTTGTGGGCTAACCCTATAAGCATGTTGCTTAATTGACCTGGCATCAACAACATCAACATCATGTTCAATGATGTTTGTTTGACTATGAACGTCTGGAAAAATTTGGCTAAATTCAGAAACTATTTGTCTAACATCACTTTGTTGTTTTTCACTTAAATGGTTGATTTTTAAATGAAGATTCAACAATATCCTTGAATTTACCAATTTCAGCTCAACGGGACTGACATTATCATCCTTCATTTTACCCTCTGAATCTATCCCTGATAAAACTATTGTATTAGCCAATACCTTTTCCCGGTTATGATACTTTTTAAGCATATTAATATGACAAAGCTGAGTTTTCTTTTTACGATCAGGAGTACAGATAACATAGTCAACGGCACTAACTTTCTTGTCAACAATATACGGTCCTTGAAATTTCGCGCTTAATGGTTGATTAACCAATGAAAACAGAACTAACACTTCATCCCCTGAATCGAAAGATCTATCTCTAGCCTTTTTATCAAACCAGGTTTTCATGTTATCCTGATAATCAGATAACACATTTTGGGAAATTTCTCGAATAGTTTGCAACTTTTCTCGCAACTCGATCACATGTTTCAAAACACTAATTTCATTTTTATTTCCGAGTTTATCCAGAACTCGTGTAACATATGTAACGGACCACGAACTACATGTCCGTATAACATCGCAAATGGAGTGAATCCCATAGACTCATGATAAGTATCTCTAATGGCAAACATCAACAAATGAATACCTTCATCCCAGTCTTTACCCTTTTCCAGGCAAAACTTTCGGATCATGGATTTCAAAGTTCCATGAAATCGTTCCAACGCACCTTGGGTTTCAGGATGATAAGCAGAAGAGAAATGATGTTTAATGGCTAACTCATCCATAACTTGTTGAAATAATTTCGAAGTGAAATTGCTACCTTGATCAGTTTGATGGAATTTCGGAAATCCATATCGGGTAAAGATTTTAATCAATTCCACTACAACTGTTTTGGCCCTAATATTGCTCAAAGGTACGGCTTCAGGAAACCTTGTGTTTTTACAAAGAACTGTTAATAAATATTCTTTACCATGAATAGTGCGAGGTAAAGGACCAACGCAATCAACTATCACCTCACTGAAAGCCTCATTAACTGCAGGGATTGGTATCAAACTAGCCGGTTTAATACTTTGATTGGGTTTACCAACCATCTGACATGTTTTACAAGTTAAACAATACTTGACAACATCACGATGTAAATGCGGCCAATGAAATTGTTTCAATATCCTTTGATACGTTTTACGTACCCTGAATGACCTGCTAATGGACCATCATGAGCTAAACTCAACAGTTTTCCGACAACTCTTAGGAACAACGATTTGATATATCACCTGCCAATCATTATTCTGTGAATGCTTATCTCGAAACTTTCTCATTAAAACACCATTTTCAAAATAATAGCCAACGGGCTCCCCATCTAAATCAGATTTTTCTAAGACTTTTTTTGAAAGAATTTGTAATTCACTATCAGCCTGTTGCTCAAAAATAAACTGATCATGGTTAAAATTTAAAATTAACCTATCACTGTCTCCTGGTGACTGGTGACATGTTTTAGTTTCTTCCAGATTAACTACTTCCTGTTCAAAAGACTTTACCCGATCTGAACCAGTTTTCAGATTTGAATCTAATTCAGGCACAGAATCATGACCAATAAAAGTATCACCTAAATCAGAAATATCCCAATTTTTATTGGCCACCTCATTTTCAACTCTAATTTTCCTGCACGACTCTTATTTTGAGATCGAGTTGTAACACATGCGGGAAAAATGTTCTCAATCACGTCAGATAACTTTTTTGTTTAAACATCAGTTTCAGGAATTTCTGTCATAATGGGTACAGGAACCACCCTTTCCTGAGCTACGTCATTTCCTAATAATAAGGACACACCTTCAATTGGTATATGGCTAACTGCCGCTACCACAATACTACCTTTAACCAAATCACTATCCAACTCGACAGCATGTAACGGACTAGATATCATACCCTCAACCGTGGACAAAGTAATATACTAGCCCAAAAATGTTTTGTCCTTATCCAACAATTCTTTTTCAAGTAAGATTGTTCTTTCAGCCCCAGTATCTCGCAAAATCACTATAGGTTGTTTCACATCACCATCGAGTGATGTAACCACATGGCCAGAAGTTATAAATGGTTCAAACCTTGGATTTCTTTTCTTAACCTTAGTTAGAACATCTTTACTTTGACATTTTGAGTTCAAAGGTAAACTTAACTGGGATACAAAATGTGTGTGCCCGGACCGATTGCCACTTCCAATATCATATTTCAATTTCCTGCAATCACGTTTAAGGTGACCCATTTTTTTACAATAAAAACATTGGACTGATCCCAAATTTTTCTGATCTTGAAATTTACTTACATCTCGCGGTATGTTATTACCTCTAACTAAACCATCTCTACTATTCCCACTTTGTATGAAAGAATTTGGTTGTACCCTTGATTTATTACAAAAATCAGGCTTACAGTTGGCTAGTACAAATTTATCAGCCATTACAGCCGCTTTAGCTAGTGTACTTGGTTCAAGCACCTGTAAATGAATTACTACTTCTGATGGCAAACCCCTCATAAACTCTTCTATGAGAATAAGTTCCTCTAATTTCCTACAATCATCATTCACCAACTTTGAATTACACCATTTCCTAAACAACCTTTCTTTTTCTTTGGCAAACTCCAAATAAGATTGTCCACCTGAAATCCTAAGATTTCGAAAATCTTGTTGATATACTTCCGGCACTTTTTCATAATCTCTCAAAATAGCAGCTCTAACTAAGTCATATGACGAAGAATCCTGAACCGAAAGCGCTGCATAAGCTATTTGTGCTTTACCCTTCAAAGCAGATTGCAACAACAAACACCAATACCGTGTTGGCCATTCAGCCCCAAGAGCTACCTTTTCAAAACAATCAAAAAATTCATCAACTTGATTTTCATTGAAAATAGGAACCATCCGGATATATCTTTGCGGATCAAATTTAGATTGGCAAACAAAATTCTCCAACTCTCTACTTTTAATTTCCCTATCAAGACCCCTTTGTGTTGTCTCCCATTCTCTATGTTTTTCCCTATCTTCTCTATCCAGATTTCTTTGTTCTCTCTCGTACATTAATTGTTCTCTCTGAAAATCCAGTTTAAGTTTCAACATAGCTAAACTATCTTCACTATCAATTTCGACATTATCAATCTCCCTACTATCAATATGTACCTTTGAGTCTAACTGAATTTTACTTTCTGCCATGTTTTTTTAAGAAACCTATCACCAATGATTTAATTTCAGCTTTCTTCAAACCAATAATGTCTACTTCTAATCCTAAATGTTCAGCAAGTTCTTTCAATCGTGCTACAGTTAACAAACTTATCTCAGTTTCATCTAAAATAAACATAAAATTATCAACTACCTGTTCTACTGACCATATGCTATCCATGTGAACTTGATTATGTAATTGTCAAAACGTGTGCTCAAAATACAACTCTAACTAGTCAGCTATTAACCTCTATTCTAATAATCAAAATTTGTAATTTACTAATACCATCTAATGATACATATCACAAAAGATCCCGGACGAGCCCCCATTTGTTACATTCCCGGTCCAAAATACCCAATTATGGGGAAAAACTTTCACAGACCGCAGAATTAACATGTATCAAGATTGATAAATCTAATTTACCTATCTTGATACTACACAATTGCCATGCGTTTACAGTATCACATGCAATCAAATAATTAGAAATAGACGGTGTGATATCTTAATATCACACTAATTACTGCAATAAAATAATTGCTTAACCAATAGACAGACCAAATAGCTAGTTAAATGAACACACACGTTATTGACAAAAACTCATAACAAGTAACAAGTGTTTAAATTTCTTTATATAAAAAAATACATTTTTAAAATGTGTATTTCCTCCAAAAGTTCTGGCATTTAAAAAAATATAATTACCAAAAATAAAAGTTTGTATCAACTCTGGATACTCCCACGTCAGTCCATCACGGAAAGTTTCAATTCACGACTGTTAAGAGAGCTGCTGATCATCGTCGGATAGGCGGATGGGTTGCTGCTCCGTTGAACCTCTATCAATCTGTAACACCGGACTGGACTGGAGCCTCTGACTTCGAGTACTGAAGCCTAAACGTTTGTTTACAGTTTATATAAGGTTCAGAGACGTGTGCAAAAGACTGCATTCATCTTAAGAATATCGTGCAACATCTGTGTAGTTTATCACGAGATTTCACTTACGAGCCAATCAAATCATTTCACAATTGACACGCCATCAGACAGGTGCTCCACAGACCACGGTCTGCACGTGCCGATACAAAACAAATCTGATCATGGTCTGCACGCACCACGGATCACGGTCTGCACGTACCACGGATCACTTTCATCTGCAAACCGCCACTCGTCACTTCCAGCCACATAAGAAATGTCCGCCACAGTTTATTATCTCCAACCAGTAAAACACAAGTCGTCTGTACTTGAACTCTCGAACCGTTGCACGACGGCAAAACGTTTAAATTATATAATTAAAGCCAGATTATCATAACAATATTCAAATTAATAATTTGAAGAAATCTGCCGATAGACTTTGTCTGACTGTGAATTTAGATAAGACTGATATTGTTGTTGTTTTTAGAAATGGTGGATTCCTTTCTGTCAGAGGAAAAATGGAGATATGGAAACCTTGAAATCAAAATTGTAAATATACTCTTCAAAAAAGTAACGCAAAAATGAAATGTTCCTAATAAATATGGACGTGTGAAACACTGTGTTCCGAACGCTAAGTATGTTGTGTAATGGAGCGTACCAAATGCATTTTCACCAGCAAAGTTGTTCGGAATTTGATGACCTTGAAGACAGGTGTCAAAAAGTTAACAATCACAAAAACGCACCTGCGATCAATTCAGCGATTTGAACGGCCGGCATGGTGTGCACGTGCAAGAGGCACAAGAAGCCCTATAAAAGTGCAGGGTTCAGGACTTAGTTGTACTCAGTTTAAAACTGTCAGCGTAGCTTTTACAATGCCAAGACTGAATGAAGCAATGCTGTCGGCCAATTGGAAGAAGGCGAATCCCAATCAGAGGTTGCGAGGATTTTCAATGTGTACCCTAGCACCATTTCAAGATTATGGACCCGCTACCAGGCGCATGGATCAACACGTGACCTTCGCAAATCTGGTAGACCATGTGTCACCACTCCTGCCCAGGATCACTACATCCGGTTGCGCCGCCTATGCCAAAGGACGACCACGGCTACGTCCACTCAATCTGCAATACCGGGACTGCGTAGGATCTCTGACCAGATCAATGCACATAGGGTATGGCCTCAAAGACGATGAAGACACGTGTGGTTCAGCGACGAATCATGATTCACGCTCCGCAGACAGGATGAAAGGGCACGTGTCTACCGCCGAAGAGGTGAACGTTTTGCACGCAATTGCATACAGGAAGTGGATAGATTTGGTGGAGGAAGTGTGATGATGTGGGCAGCCATCTCTTACAACGCCAGGACAGACTTGGTGCACATCAGGGGGAACTTGACAGCACAGCGCTATGTGGACGAGATTTTGCGCCCGTACGTCGTCCCCAACATGACCAACGGCAACACTGTTTTCTAGCAGGACAATGCCCGTCTTCATACAGCGCGCATCACCACAGCCGTCCTAGCAAACAACAACATCAATGTTCTTCCATGACCCTCCAAATCCCCAGATTTAAACCCAATCGAGAATTTGTGGGATGAACTGGATAGACGTTTGCGACGACGACAACTCCAACCTCAGACACTACAACAGCTGGCTGTCACTTTGGAGGCCGAGTGGGCTACAATTCCGCAGGATGTCATCCCTCATCTGAATGCTTTGATGGGCAGGGGGCCAGGCAGTATTTGACTCTCATGGGGGTCACACCCGTTACTGACTGTATGTGACGTCAAACGGGACCATAGGAACTTGGATGGCTGTTTCAACAGCCTCTGTCAATGTTGTTTATCTGTGTCAAATTGCAAGTTTCTGCCCTGTTTCTTTCATGTATTACACGATGTAGAAACATACAATGAAAATCTGGCTTTGCGTTACTTTTTTTGAAGAGTATAGTTATAAATACCTTAGTATGAATTTCACTACCCAACTTAGTAGAAATATGGCATTACAACATACTGTGTCAAAAGCAAAAGGAGCTGCTATTCAAATTATAAGATCATTATATATATTGGATTCATTTAATAGTAACATTTTTGTTTTAACTGTTTGACTGTCAAATTAAGTTATGCCTATGTTAACATACTCACCGATCGTTCGGATCCGCCGTGGTATTCCTGAAATTGAAAAGGTACAATTATTTGCATGTAAATGGTTTTTTATGTGTTCCCTCACAAACCCCAAATCTAGTGGTGTATTCTGAGACTTTACACTATAACCATTACCAAAGCTGTTAAATATTGCACACATCTGTTACAGCTACCTTCTTCTAGGCTATGTAAACAAACATACTTAATGCTTTATAATTTTTGTTGTAAAGGTAAACATAATTGGGCAAGTCAGTTGGAAAATAGTTTTGTGCCGTAGTGGCTTTGGCTATGCCTGGCTATTTCAAGAAATTGGTGATGTTAAAATATTTCTAAAAACTTTAAAACTTAGACTAACATACGTATATTTACAAGAATGGTTAACAGATATAAATAGTAGTGATATATATGAAATATGTCGACCTTTTAAATCAACTATACTTTTAGAAAAGCATTTGGATTTGAATATACATAATTTTAGAAATGCATTCACAAGATTTAGATTAGGCTATACAATTATTAACACTCAAAGAAATAGATACAGACATGACTTGCCAAAACAGTGTCACTATTGTGATGACACATTTGAAGATTAATTTCACTTTTTGGTTTATATGTCCATTATATAGGGATTTAAGAATACAATATCTGTCTCCAAAATGAAGGTGTCATCCCAGTTGATTAAAAATGATACTTTTATTAAATACAGAATGTTATACACAGAAGTGGAATTTAAGTAAATTTATTTGTGAAGCACTTAGAATTCGGGAAGTATTCTGTAATAGTTAATTCAAGTCATTTGGTTAGTATGCATAGATATTATGAATGATCTTCATATTGCATATGTATGTGTTGATGTATGCGCTATTCTTCTTGTAACAGGGTGGTCAACCCTAACAATGAATTTTTTTTAAATTAAATTAAATAAAATTAAATAATTCTCTCTCTCTCTCTCTCTCTCTCTCTCTCTCTCTCTCTCTCTCTCTCTCTCTCTCTCTCTCTCTCTCTCTCTCTGTGTGTGTGTGTGTGTGTGTGTGTGTGTGTGTGTGTGTTAGTGTCTGTATCAGAGCTTTCTCGCTGTGTCATTTGTTTGTTAAACACAAAAACAGCTATTTTATAAAATGTGCCGATGAGTCATTAAAGGGGTATTCCTGTGTTTGCTGCATTATAAGATGTTTCTGACTAATAAACTATTTCTACGATTAACCTTAAATATTAAATATATTTTCTTGTTTAGAATATCAGTGTCTGTATAGTCAATATTTTTCTGGTCGTCTTAATATTTTAATACGTACGAACATTTATTTATTTATTATTTTATTTTGTTTTGTTTAACGACGCACTTAACACATTACAATTACGGTTATATCGGCGTCGGACATATGGTTATGTCGAGAAAGAAAAAAACAGTGGTTAGCTGACGGGGATCGATCCTAGACCGACCGCGCATCAGGCGGGCACTGTACCACTGAGCTATGCTGCCCGCTACGTACGAAAATATTATAATTAATAAATAAAATGAAACTTAACTAGGGTCGCACTACACAGATGTCATCTGCCACTGAAATCCAAGTTAAATTGCCAAACTTCAAACGAAGATTCCCAATAGAACGTGTTCTCGTTGGCACTAACAACATACACCATTGTAAACATACATTATATAAACATTTATTTTCACTCCAAAATTGAGAACATTTCCGTCTCAGTTTTTTTTATATATGACCGCATTTGGCTGTAGTACTGGTCCGAACAGGTGGTTCATTAACCGATTCACTCCGGCTGTCACTTATAAACCCATGTCCCAAAAGGTCGGTGTAAAATATTACAAAATAACATGGGCAAAATACAGCCAGAAGCCTTACCATTAAACATACATTTTGTTGTAATGCTTCACTATTTCCTAGAAGTCAATATGTGAACCATAACATGTGTCACAGTTAGGAACTATAGTGGACCGTGATGAATGAACTCTCACCCGGAAGTGATCTGTGTAATGAGATCTAATACAAATATTAGAACGATCAGTAACACGTTTAATATAGAGCCATTAATATTATATACAAAAAAATATATTTGATATGTAATTACAATTGATAAAAAAGTCTATGTTAGTTGATAACATCTTTAAGATTACAGAAAACTCAAGAATGTCCCTTTAAACAAATAATCCGGAAAATTACCCTGAAAACGTGTCTTAATTAAAACATTTCCAGGAAGTATCCCCCTACAGAGTGTGTTCCCTTTGGGAGAACAGCTCATCTGTCTTTGACAAATTCACATTGCCCTTTCTTAGAATTGTCCTACTTATACTGGCACCGACCTACATGCATTGGCCCGAGCCTATTTAGACCGATCCCGATCTACTTAGACTAGTTCTAACCTACTTAGCCTGGTCCCGACCCGTCCTACTTAGCAACCCCTGTGCTATCCTGTCTGTGGGAAAGTGTAGCAGGTTTCCTCTCTAAAACTGTCAAAATTATGTTTGACATCCAATAGCCGATGGTACAACATCCAACTCAACAAACTAGGACTCTCCCCCTTTGATAACAAGAGGTATCTCCTTGGTGTTACCAGTCTCAGTTATGGTCACTGGAGAAATTCTCAGAATGCTTTCCAATAAAAACTATAAATCATCAATATTAATTCATGTGTGAATAGTTTGTCAAGCTGATAACATCATGGGGAAGAGCTCTTGTCCTGAATGTTGGAAACTGTTTACCAGAGAAGATAACATGAGGAGACATAGACAGACTTTCCCCTCTCCTACTCCTGCTCATTTCTCTCCAACTCCTCAAATCATACTCCTTCTCTTCATTTCCCTCCTCCTCCTCCTCATTTCTCTCCTCCTCATTTCCCTCCTCCTCCTCATTTCCCTCCTCCTCCTCCTCAAGTGTTACTACATCCTTTTACAATGATCCTGTCAGGGCAAACATCGTATGGAAAGACATTTCTGGTGTACAAACTGTTGAGAGATGGGAACATTGCCTCCCCTCCCCAACGCATCGTGTGGCTCTACAAACGTTGGCAGCCTCTGTATGACATTATCAAGACAACTGTAAGGGTCGAATTTGTCCAAGGCATACCCAATGACTTGGAAAATGATGGTTATTTGAATCTCAGATTGAGAAATCTGATTGTGTTGGACGAACTGATGTCTACAGCTGGAAAAGACTCTCGTATCACCGACCTGTTCACAGAAAGAAGTCACCACAGAAACCTATCTGTGGCAGCTCATCAACCAGAACCTCTATAACAGCAAGGACAAGACACAGATGAGAAACGGCCATTACCTGGTGCTGTTCAACAACCCCATCGACAAGCAGGAAGTCATGACATTGGTCCGACAGATGTATCCAGGACATACTGAAATGTTTATGTATCAGTATGAAGATGCCGTGAACGAGCCATATGTCCATCTCTTTATCGATCTGAAGCCGTTGACCCCTGATGCAGAACGATTATGACTCAATGCTCTGGACAAAATAAGTTAAATTCCTGGCACTGGAGAAGAGGTGACAAATTCTGTAAAAGGGGAGAACAGTTAAGAGATGTCTCATTCTTATTCAAACCTTCAAAGTGAGCAGACATGTGCAGAAGAGGTCACCAAAATGCATGATTGTGATGATTGTGGATTAGTGTTTCCAGATGTTCACAATCTGCAGAGACATGTGAAAACATGGTGTCTAGAAAATGGTGGGGAACCTCCTTCAAAACGAGTATGAACAGAGGAATGACGATATCTATGATGAGTTGGAAACAGCTGGACTGGATTATCTGTGGCAGCTCATCTACAATTGTTATAAAGAGAAGATGACTGAAGACCGTCAAAACTATTTGGACAAGGGAAGATTTGAACAATGGGTGGATCAAAAGGTAGCCAAGTCATGGGAGCAGACTTATATGAACACATTAGCTAATGCACTACTATTTACTCAGTGCTTCTCAGGATCCTCTCTGATGAAACCGATTATAGCTCCAAACGAGAAGATGGAACGCCATACATAGTATACTGCACTCAAAGAGATAATTAAATCACTACTGAAGTCAGTACCTGAAAAAGTTAGTTCTCACATTGACATAAGAGATGAAGAATCAGATGGTGAGAAAGAAGATTATGATGATGAAGATATCGACTAGACTATATAAAACGTCTCCTTTGTAAATTAAGTAATGATGACACCACTCAAGAGTTAAGCTAATGTGGGAAAGACTACTTGAAAGACATTATTATGATCCAACTAACCCAGGTAGTTTTTGTTTTTCTCAGATAAAGTGTATAGATATGTCAGAAGAGCCGGGAAGTATGTCATAAGCAAAAACAATATTAAAAAATGGCTGCAAAGGCAAGACGTTTACAGTGCCCAATCAGAAGAAAGTTCACCAGAAACAAGATTGTAGTTACTGCAATTGATGACCAGTGGTCAGCTGACTTCATGGACATGGTGAAATTTGCTAGTTATAACAGAGGTTATACATTTGTGTTGGTGGTGATCGACGTGTTCTCCTTACACATATGGTTGAGACCACTGAGAAATAAGAAAGGCCTGACAGTGTCTAGAGCTTTGGAAGATGTTTTTCAATAGGGGAGACAACTGAAACGAATTTGCTCGGATCGAGGTCAGTAGTTCCGAGCTCGAGAGGTTCAAAGACTCTTCAAACAAAGAAATATTCAGCTAATGATGGAACCTGTCGTGGAGAACATGTCGTTGTTAGTGATGATGCTATGATCAACAAATTAGTGGTGCTGAAGGCCAGCCAGTTAGTTTGTCAAACAGTTGAACTGGTGAAGATTGTTCAGCACACATCAGTATATTGGAAAACATCCCATGTTTCTGACGTTGGATCATCGCAGAGGTGGGTGAGGGGTGGGGGGATCGAATACATATTAGATCTGTCCGATAGATGGAGAGTTGAGTCCCCAAAATAATTTAGCTGTCAATGAGGTCACCACAGTTGAACATTAGATAGAAACAGGAATGTTCAAGCCCAAACATCACATGTTGAAAGATCAAAAGATCTACATATAAAACAAATGGGTCCGTTTGGTGTTTGGTTCTTTTGTATGTGTGTGATCTATAAGGGCTGAACCCCTAAAATTTAAGCTGTTTCAGAGAAAAGTTGACTTCCTTGGTATGGTAATTAATACGGATGGAAATGGGACAGGATATATAGCTAGGGAAAAAAGGAGGTTCCTTTTTTTTTTTTTTTTTTTTTTTTTTTTTTTGGGGGGGGGGGGGGTGGTTTACACAGAAAATAACCAATTATTAGTGTATTTCTTTAAAATCTGGGTAAATGTTATACTAAATCATCTTGTAAATATTAGTTTGATGTTCTCTGACCCCAACAAAAATAATTGTCACACCAGAAACACATTCCTAGCTGGAACAGCAAGCAAGTTTTGAATGTTAAATTCTGAAACGTACGACATCTTGAGAAATGACCGCCTTTTCTTTTGCACGCATTTGTGAAGTTGTCGTCAAGTGGTTTTATGCTCACGACACTTCAGTGATAATTTTTAGCAATGAGGACAAATGTCATCTTTTCTTGACCACCGACTCAGAAATTAAGCCTCTCAGGTTTTAGGCAATAGACTGAGTTACACAAATGCAATTCATTTATCTAAACAATTGTTTACCTAGGGAAAAATCATGTGACCCGACTTCAGGTTGCTTAAGATATTGCTATATCATCTCCTGAAATTCGCAAATTATATGTGGTTTTTATTGATTTCAAGAAGGCTTTTGACTCTGTTAATAGAAATATATTGTGGAATATTTTAATAACTATTGGAATTCATGGTAAGACAAAGGATATGTTGAAAGCTATATATGCATCTGTTAAAGGGACATTCCTGAGTTTGCTGCAGTGTTTTAAGATGATATCGACTACGATTAAACTTACATATAAAATATATTTTATTTGTTTAGAATATTAGTGGCTGTTTATTAAACGTGTTTCTGGTCGTTCTAATATTTGTACTAAGTTAATTTTCATTTTATTTCCAAAAACATATTTTTTCGTACGTACGAAATTATTTGAAGGTAAAATCCAGTGGGGGTTTCCTACAAATATTAAGACGATTAGAAACACATTGAATATACAGACACTGATATTCTAAACAGGAAAATATATTTAGTATGTAAATTTAATCGTAGAAATATTTTATTAGGCAGAAACATCTTACCATGCAGTAAAGTCAGGAATGTCCCTTTAAGGCATGTGTCAGATATAATTCACATGAGTTTACATATTTCTTTCAGTGTCCCTTAGGTGTAAAACAGGTGTGTAAAATAACCCCCTTTTTTTTCTTCTTTTTTTCTTCAGGTTTTTTTTATAAATGAATCCGCAAATGAAGTAATAGAGTGTGGTAAATATGGTGTACAAATGCTACCTAACTTAAATGAGTTATTTTTGCAGATGATATAGTTTTGTTATCAATTACCCCTGGTGGACTGCACACACAAATTAATAATTTGAAGAAATCTGCTGATAGACTTTGTCTGACTGTGAAGTTAGATAATACTAATATTGTTGATTTTGGAAATGGTGGGTACTGTACCTTTCTGCTAGAGAAAAATGGAGATAACGAAACCTTGAAATCAATGTTTTAAATAGTTATAAATACCTTGGTATAAATTTCACTATGAAACTAATTAGAAAGTTGGCATTACAATATACTCTGTCAAAGGCAAAAGGAGCTGTTATTCAAATTATATAAATTTGGTTCATTTAATAGTAAAATATTTGTTTAACTGTTTGACTATCAACGTAAAGTTATGCCTATGTTAACATACTCACCAGAGGTATGAGGTCTTTAAGGTCTTCCTGAAATTGAAAAGGTACATTTATTTGCATGTGAACGTTTTTTAATGTGTTCCTTCATGAACCCCAAATCTAGTGGTGTATTCTCAGACTGGTCGTTATCCCCTTTACATTATAACCATTATTGTTTACCTAGGGAAAAAATCATGTGACCCGACTTAGGGTGCTTAAGATACTGATATATCATCTCCTAAAATTCGCAAATTGCTCAAATTAAAGAGATTGCTATCAGGTACTAAGTTGTATGTGGCTTTTATTGATTACATGAAGGCTTTTGACTGTTAATAGAAATATATTGTGGAATATTTTAATAACTATTGGAATTCTTGGTAAGACAATGGATATGTTGAAAGCTATGTATGCATATGTTAAGGTATGTGTCAGATATAATTCACATCTGTTTACAGATTTCTTTCAGTGTCCCTTAGGGACAAGGAAATAAAATAAGCTCTCTGCGTTTTTGCTTTTGTTTTTGTAGATGAATTGGTAAATGAAGTAATAGAGATTGGTAAATATGGTGTACAAATTCTATCTAAGTTAAATTAGTTATGTTTGCTTCTTTTTGCAGATGATATAGTTTTGTTATCAATTACCCCTGGTGAACAGCATACTCAAATTAATAATTTGGACAAATCTGCCGATAGACTTTGTCTGACTATGAATTTAGATAAGACTATTATTGTGGGTGTTTTTTTTAGAAATGGTGGATACCTTTCTTTTAGACAAAAATGGAGATATGGAAACGTTGAAATCAAAATTGTAAATAGTTATAAATACCTTAGTATGAATGTCACTACCCAACTTAGTAGAAATATGGCATTACAACATACTGTGTCAAAAACAAAAGGAGCTGTTATTCAAATTATAAGATCATTATACAAAGTGGATTCATTTAATAGTAAAATATTATTTTAACTCTTTAACTGTCAGATTAAGTTATGGCTATATTAACATACTCACCAGACGACTGTATCCACTGCGGTATTCCTAAAATCGAAAAGGTACATTTATTTGCATGTAAACGTTTTTTATGTGTTCCCTCACAAACCCCAAATCTAGTGGTGTATTCTGGGACTTTACACTATAACCATTATCAAAGCTGTTAAATATGGGGCACGTCTGTTACAGCTACCTTCTTTTAGGCTATGTAAACAAACATACTTAATGCTTTATATTTTTTGTTCCAAATGTAAAAATAATTGGGCAAGTCAGTTGGAAAATAGTTTATGCCGTAGTGGCTTTGGCTATGCCTGGGTATTTCAAGAAATTGGTGGTGTTAAAATATTTCTTAAAACTTTAAAACAGACGTATATTTACTAGAATGGTTAACAGATATAATATAAATAGTAGTGATATATATGAAATATACAAATCTTTTAAATCAACTATACTTTTAGAAAAAAACATTTGGATTGGAATGTACATCATTTTAGAAATGCATTCACAAGATTTAGATTATACTATACATTATACTATAGCCATTTTATAAAATGTGCGGATGAGTCATTAAAGGGACATTCCTGAATTTGCTGCATTGTAAGATGTTTCTGACTAATAAACTATTTCAACGATTAACCTTACATATTAAATAACCTTACATATTAAATATATTTTCTTGTTTAGAATATCAGTGTCTGTATAGTCAATGTGTTTCTGGTCGTCTTAATATTTATAAGAAGCCCAAACTGGAGTTTGTCTTTAAATAATTTCGTATGTACGAAAAATTAATAATTAATAAATAAAATGAAATATAAGCATTTATTTTCACTCCAAAATTGAGAACATTTCCGTCTCAGTTGTTTGCTATATGACCGCATCTGGCTGTAGTGCCGATCCGAACAGGTGGTTCATTAACTGATTCTCTCCGGCTGTCACTTTTGCTATATACCCATATCCCAAAAGGTCGATGCACAATATTACAAAATAACAAAATACAGCCAGAAGGCTTACCATTAAACATACATATTGTTTTAATTGTTCACTATTTCCTAGAATCTAAACGACAAAACCATGGCGCAGTCAAAATCGTATCCCTGCATAAGGCAGAGTCCAGAGGACGTTCTATACAAGGTCGTGATAAGTTTCCATGATCCACTATGGGGTGAGTTGCTAACAGGGGGACTGGTAGTGTGCATTTCATCCTTCCTGCACCTCCCAAGGAGATACGGCAGTGTGCATTTCATCCTTCCTGCACCGCCAAAGGAGATACGGCAGTGTACATTTCGTCCTTCCTGCACCTCTCAGTCCGCAAATACACACCCGCACAGAGACCAATGGAATACATAGGACTGTGATGGCATGCACTCATGAATCACCATGAAAATGGTGATGCTATCAGGTGTTCGCGAAAGGTGAGCATATCCTGCCCCACCAGTGGCACCCGTCATGGGCACAACCCACAGCACATATGTAAGGTCTACAATAAGGTAAAAGTGTACACCATTTTCACCAACAAGATGAAAATGTACGTACAAGGTCAAAATAGGGTATTGCATCAGACATCATTTTTGTCAGTGATGCGTCATATCGTGAGATGGCCTCACAGTGTCGACCATATAACTTTTTGAAAGCCTTCAGGAGTCCTTGAATGTTATAACCCTGATGAAACAACTTCTGTACCAACATGGTATGTCGGTCTTTATAATTGGCATATGATGTGCATGCCCTGGGGTATCTCAGAAGTTGTGAAATATAAACACCAAAAGCTGGAGCAGAAGGAATATTGCTCGACATGAATGGGAAATTGACGATTGGAAAGTTGAAGTCGTCCCTTTTATCATACAGCTTAGTGTGAAGTACGTCGCCGTTCTGAATCTGTGATGTGAATATGTGAACCATAACATGTCACAATTAGGAACTATAGTGAACAGTGATGTGTGAACTCTCACCGAGAAGTGATCTGTATAGTGATACCTAGTACAAATATTAGAACGATCAGAAACACGTTTAATATAGAGCCACTAATATTATATACAAAAGAATATATTTGAAATATAATTACAATCGTTAAAAAGTCTATGTTAGTCGATAACATCTTTAAAATTGCAGCAAACTCAGGAATGTTCTTTTAAACAAATACGCGTCTCCTAGCATTTTAATTAAAAACATTTCCGGGAAGTATCCCCCTACAGAGTTCGTTCCCTTTGGGGGAACAGCTCATCTGTCTTTGACAAACTCCATTGCCCTTTCTTAGAATTGTCCTACTTATATCGGCACCGACCTACTTGCGTCGGCCCCAGCCTATTTAGTCCTGACCTACTTAGCCCGGCTCCGACCCGTCCTACTTAGCAATGCCCGTGCTATAATTCTACTAGAAAATAGGTTCCAGGACGTCCAGTGGTGAGCCTCAGACATTGCCTCAAACATCTGCAAATATCAGCGTTTACCACCCTATGCAGAGGAGGAGAAGATTGGAACCCATGATTTTATGTTTATGTTTGTATAATGCTGATAAGTTGTAAAAAACTTTAAAGTAATAAAAGCATTTTAACGACGCACTCAACACATTTTAATTACGGTTATATCGGCGTCAGACATATGGTCATTACTGTGAATTTAAACACCTCATTCAATGACAATTAACGCCAAAATCAAAATTGTACATTACTGACATCTCGTTGCTCATTGTGACTTCATTTAAGTTTATGTGTGATATAAATCACTTGCTGACCCAATTGATAGAAAAATAACGTGTAGTAGATCTCGACATCTGCTTATCTCTGCGCTGTGGCTTGTTTGCAGTTGGTTTGTAATAAATAGAATACAGAACTAGCTTCATTCGTTTCATAACAACGTATGACAGGCAAGCTCGTTTAGTATTATTATCACACGATTACGTCATCAATTGGCGTACTACTACCTTATGGCCCGTTCACACCAAAACCGCAAAACGCGGCGGTGTTCCACGCGGTCGCCGCTGAACTAATCGCTCAGTACGTCCTTGCATTTAACCGTTCATACCAATACCGCGCGGTAAATTCTCTCAGCGGAAAACGTCACGTTTTCCGCTGTAATAGCTCGTCGATTGATTGGAACGCGGTTTCCGCGCTATGTTCTTGTCCATTTTGAACTGGTTTGAGAGAAATTCAAACACAAATATGAATATAGATGTGAAAACGTGGTATATTACCTAATACTTTACACGTTAATGGACGATTACAAAATAAATGATGTTAAAATCAAATTTGGGAGTGAAACAATTCAAATATTTTATATTATAGATGAACAATTTATTGCTTATTTTATTATTAATTTTATATAATAGTCTTTTAAATGTGTTTCAGGGAATGTACCGGTTAAT
>JAECMU010086839.1:0-11889 GCA_016106625.1 Dracogyra subfuscus
CCCGGTACCCGCTCAAACCCAGAGTGAGATCTTAAGAGCTCAGTGGGTAGGTGTAAGACCACTACACCCTCTTCTCTCTCACAAACTACTAACCAACTAACAATTAACCCACTGTCCTGGAAAGACCGCCCACATAGCTTAGGCGTGTTCCCAGGACAGCGTGCTTGAACCGTAATTGGATATAAGCACGAAAATAAGTTGAAATGAAATGAATGGAATAATGTATGTCAAGTACAGCAACTGTATGTATAGTGTTCAATGGATGACACATCTAATAGTAATTGTAGTCATGCATTACTACGGTAATGTATGGAACATTCAAATTGCATGGTCTCACTAACCACTTGTTACACAAATATAACATGTGTACAAATTGTTTATCACGACATGTATTTGGTAGATCTCTAGCGAAATGCGAGTAGTATGTTATGTATGTATGTATGTATGTATGTATGCATGCATGTATGTATATATAGGAAATAACTGGTTACAGTCTTAAGATATTGGCTTTATCCTGCTCCGGTAACAATGGTAAATGCAGCGAGGCAATGGTGAATGCAGAAAGGCTTTACTAAAAGAGTATGTTTACTGAAAATCTAGTCTGAAATACTCGAGTTGAGTTGGGCTTATGTCACGTGACCTATATTTTTGGTCAGTGACCAAAAATATAGAAATTTATCTAGTCGTCATATGTTGACAATGAGTACAGTGATTGCAGGATAAATGTATGTAAATGATTGAGCTGTTATTAAACAGCAATGACTTGAACATAAAGACCACCACAATGAGTGAAATATACATGAATAAATCTCAAGTAAAATATTCCATTATCATGACAAAAGATGTAAAAGCTACAGTACATATATTCATGTAATTTTATGTGACCGATCATGTAGTTTGTACGCCAGTTGTGTATGGTCCAATGACAAGAATGAAATTTCAATTACAAAAGGCACCATCAGCTATTCACACCAGTTAACAGGTAAGAATTCTCTTTTCCTGTATACATGCACATTATATCACCTGTCTGATGGTTCTGTAATTCAGGTGAAAATTTAATTATGGGCTGATGCCAGCAATTACAACAAGCAATGTTACCCCAATTCAGCCATTTATCATCAAATGGCAATATCACCTTTGACCTTAAGTTTTCTGGCCTACCAGTGGGATTCCTGTGATAAATACATACACAATAACTGTTATATCACAGGTGATATCATGTTGAATGACCTAATTAATACCATGTGTATACCACCATCAGAGAGAGAGAAGAGAGATATGGTGGTCAAAGGTTTGATAGTAGTACTACTGCCGGGCTGATTCATCTTGTGGTGCACTTTACACTTGTCACACAATGTGTTGTTCCTCGTAGGTTCATTGTACATTTGACTTGGAGTACAGCTATATTATTAAAGTTTGTCTTGTTTAATGACACCACTAGAGTATACTGATTTGTTAATTGTCAGCAATCAAATGTCATACAATCATTTAGTAATTTTGACATAGTCTTAGAGAGAGAAAAAAATGCTATTTTTGTTTCATTAGTAGCAATGGATTGTTTATATGGAACATCCCACAGACATGACAGCACATACCACATTATGATATATCAGTCCTAGTGTACGGTCTAAAATTTAAAAAGCCCAATAGCCCACCAACAGGATTTGATCCTGGCCAACAATGCATAAAGCAAGTATTTGACCACTGTGCTACGTCCACCCTATGTATATTAAGGGTCACTGTATGTTTCATATTATCAGCACGAAAGTGGATCTGAAAGATCTCTCACTTCTACTTTGTACGAGTAGCCCATGTTATACCCCAGTCTTACTAAATCCATGACCTAATTGGCAACAACTCTGAATCCAATTTTCCATTCCAAACCTGGGAATGCTCTTCCTCTGCACAAACAAACATAGATGATGCACTGGAAATCATGCTCAGTACACTTTGTATACATCTTGTGTTTACTCTGGTCAGATTAAACAAGAATGCTAGTCCTACCCCTTGTTCATTACACTGTCCTGGATATACATGCTGATACGGCCACAGCATGTCTCCACGATGGGCATGCTTGGAAAACAGCTAGCACTACATGCCCCAGTGTGGTTTGCGTTGTTTAACACATTAAATGTTTTGTTTACTTTACAGGAAAGGTAAGTGACCATTCCTGGTCCCCTCCATACTCACCAAGAAGAGTTTAGGTGAGCAGAAACTGATAGTCTTGTAGTAAATTTAAAATAAATTAGTTTCGAAACTCCATGTCACTGCTCGCGCAGGGCTCAAAACAGCCTGTGGCCAGGTGGCCAAATACAACCAATATCCCATTTGGGAGACTTAAATATTAAAAAAATAAAGGTATTATTTGCCCAAATAATATTATGTGGGCGATCGTCTTTAGAGCTATAACATATTATAAGCCACTATTAATATTTGTATTCCTCATTAAAATTTTGCTCATGGTTCTCTTATTTTTGGGGCCACCATATGTTTTGGCTAATTTTTAGCCCTGCATGCGTACCACCATTTCAGGATAGTGGTCTAGAGGTTGCCTTCATTTTGCTCATGGTAAAAACTGACATGCATTTATTAATGCACGTGCAGATTTCAACATGACAGGGGCACAGTGTAGCACTCGTTTGAGGTGTTTGAGGTCTAGCATTGTACCGCCTCTTGGATTAGGTTTTCCCCTGTCCCAGCTAATGTCCCATGACTGGCATATCAAAAGCTGTGGTATTTGCTGTCTTGTCTGTGGGAAAGTACTGATA
Organism: Dracogyra subfuscus; assembly: GCA_016106625.1. Classification (NCBI taxonomy): domain Eukaryota; kingdom Metazoa; phylum Mollusca; class Gastropoda; order Neomphalida; family Peltospiridae; genus Dracogyra; species Dracogyra subfuscus. The sequence goes on from JAECMU010086839.1 coordinate 2,769, forward strand.
AAAGAAACCTTTCTGCTAATGAAAAAAAGTTAAAGTTTTTGCTCTAGAGAAGTCACCAAAACCCCCCACCATTAACCATTCTGAAGATCAAAACAAGTGCGAGTTTGAAGGACACATGTATTATCTGCACTAACACAAAAAAGTGGTCATACTACCTGTATTATTAATAAATAAAATGTAAAATAACTTAGCTAAATGTCCACCTATTATATATCAGTATCTAAATCTGTATGACTACACCTTAGTTGAGTTGTCTGCTATAACTCAAGTTAAAATTTGCTTTGTTTAATGATACCACTAAACCACAATGATTTATAAATCATCGGCTACTGGAAGTCAAACATTTGGTAATTTCAAATTAAGTCTTTGAGAAGAAATCCACTAAATATTTTCATCAGTAGCACATTATCTTTTATATGCACCATCCCAGACAGAATAACACATACCACATCATTTGATATACCAGTCGTGATGCACTGGCTAGAATGAGAAATAGCCCAATGTGTCCACCGATGGGGATCGATCCTAAACTGACCGCACATCAAGCAAGCTCTTTACTAGTATGCTACCAGCCAGCCTGCTATACCTAAAGAGTCAGTGACCCGATGGTATACTGGACATAAAACATTAAATGTGCAGATTAACTTTCCCTGTAAATGGCCAGCATGCAATTCAACTGAGCTGACTGGGGTTTTACGACAGAATTATAAGACCAATGAAATCTTCAAGTGGCGAGCCAGTTGTCAAGTCATTCTAAGATGTAATAATAATATATGCTTCGTCATCTCAGAACACAGTAAACTGCACAGATCTGAAAACCTATTAAACAGGTACACTGAAGAGAACACACTATCACCCACTGGAGCAATGTTGATATTTGTTTAACAGTTGCATACATCTTAAACTGTAAAATTAATACATACAAGATTCAATATTAAAGCATTACATTATAGACCTGTACATGCACACATATTTGTAATGGCTACAGTAAAAGCTTTAAAATTTTCAAAGGAATAATTAAATGTTAAAAAATTCACAGAAATGTATTGCATCATGAAACTATTGCGAGTGGTCAACAATGGCCAAAACTGTGTGTAGAAAGTATTAGGACTTCAGCTAGTAAATTATTTATTAAAAAAAGAAGAAAGCATGTTGTTTTAGCAACAAGATAAGGTAAAATTACATATCATGTATTGTTTTAATTAATTAAAAAGATGCTTACAAGTATTAAATGATCACATCAACAATTTGATGTGTGAATTTTGTAATTGATTGTCAATGCCATTGCCACAAGTAATATACATATTTAAATATTTAACCTAAATTAAAACAATGTTTTTCACAGTACTGATACTTTTGTCTTATGTTACTTACAAATTTAATATTGTGGAGAGAAAGTATCATGCTCGATGGTCACTTGCAGTTTTCGCAGTACTTTATAGCTTGCAAAACTCTAGATTTACAGTACCTAATCACAAAATACAAGTAAAGATGAGATAGCTACTGAGGTTGTGTTGTGTACTACCAGTGGTTTCACAACAAATACAGTTCTGATCCTGCTACCAACATTAAAGAGCATTATGAAAAGTTTCAAAATACCAAACAACAAAGGATATGTTTCATACATCAATATTTTAGCAGATATTGAAATAATTAAATTTAAATACACTGTCTAATAGCCAATGTACACATTATTGAAAGATGCTGACTTGGTTGAAGAGACAAGGACTGGGATGTGGAGGTGGATAGCGAAAGAAGTTGAAAGAAGAGCTGGCAGATTGGGAAGAAATGAGATGGAAGTCAAAGGATAGAAAGGAAAGCTTTAAAGTTGTGCTTTTGTTTAACGACACCACTGGAGCAAACTAATCAATCATCAGCTATTGGACGTCAAACATTTCATAATCTTGACCAATACACGTAGAGAAAACCTGCTACACTTTTTCCTAATGCAGCAAGATTTTTTATATGCACTTTCCCACATACAGGAAAGCACATACCACGGCTTTTGAATAGTTGTGATGCACTGGTTGGAACAAGAAAATAACCTAACTAGTTGAATGGATCCAGTGAGGTGGTTCGATCCTGCGACACAAGCACCTCAAGCAAGCACTCAACCAAAGAAAGGAAAGGGGACAGGGGGATAACGAAAAAATTAATTAAACAATGCTAACATGGTGCTCTGTTGGCTAAAACATTCAAATATAAATACTAGTTATTTTTATTATTAAAGACCTTTGCAAACAAATTAAATTTATTATTCATTCAGAACACTGTTGTTATTATACTGATAATTGTATGGGTTTTTTTGTTGTATGTTTGAATAAAAACATAAATGATAATGGGTTTTTAAGCAAGATTCTGCCAAGACATATGTGACAATTCCTGGTAAGCTGAATGGCCATTCTGCTGTATGGCTGGACATGGCACGTGATCAATTAATACTAGGGGACTACAATGTTCACGAGGAATGTTTCACAAATGTCTTTATGATGCTAAAAACAAACAAGACTTGTCATGTTGATTTCAAGGCTTCTTTAGAGTATTCAGTATTAACTACTATCAGTTTCATAAAAGAAATTCAGGATACAAAATGGAAGTGTAAGAAAAGCAAATAACAGTTCTTTTCTTTTTTTTTAGACCTAGCAGATAAAATAGAAATTCTGCTGCTAAAACCAGCCAAGAATATCTTAAGTAACAAAACACATCTCAGTTTTTACCATGAGCAAGTAATCTCATCTACTATTTAGCTCATGATTCTGTAACCCATTTCTTGGGTTGTCATGCTATGACCAGAAGCTGTCAGGCCCTTTATAAAAGCCCTACGAACAACCTAGGGAGACACCACAGCATCACAGAGGTCTAATTAATGAGCTACTCTCGACTCACTAAAATCAAAACCTATATTAGCTCTGGTAACTTTCTTTTCGGATGACCATTCAAAATTGCGCCCAATTTCCTCAACCAAAATTGTGCACCTTTTTCTCTTTGGCATATTAATTGCTCCATTCAAAATTCCGTAACACCATCACCACCACCACCACCCTCCCCCGCCTACTACCAACCGTGGTCAGCCTGCTGGTGCTCCCTTGCATCCAAATTAATAAGATTTCAAACCCATAACCACATAGTAGGGGTACTGATGATCTATTTAGTTTTTAGAAAGAAAGAAATGTTTTATTTAACAACGCATTCAACATATTTTATTTACGGTTATATGGGGTCAGACATATGGTTAAGGACCACACAGATATTGAGAGAGGAAACCCGCTGTCGCCACTTCATGGGCTACTCTTTCCAATTAGCAGCAAAGTATCTTTTATATGCACCATCCCACAGACAGGATAGCACATGCCATGGCCTTTGATATACCAGTCGTGGTGCACTGGCTGTGATGAGAAATAGCCCAATGGCCCCACCGACCGTGCATCGAGCGAAAGCTGTACCATTGAGCTACATCCCGACCCCCTATTTTGTTTTTATTACTTACCCTAAAATTATTTTCTGGCAGAGAGCCTGCCATGAAGATAATAGCTGACATAATTTGCAGCAAGAATGCTGTTGCATGCTGCCTCCGACAGACAGAATACACATTAGCCATTGATTTACTAGTCATAACATGGCGGCAATGGAACATTGCTTAACTGAAGGGTTCGAATCTTTCTGGATGTATTTCCGTCCCAGGGAACCATATGGAAGTATGTAAATGAATTATTTCAATGGAAATACACAACAAAAGAAACAGTGTGTTAAATGAGATTAGTGCTTGTAATAACAATACAGTGTATTAGTACTCAGTGACAGCAAGTACCGGTAATTAAAACAAACATTGTCGGCAAATTTGAAATACATTTGCATACTATAGGTTTACGAATTAACAGGCAATGTTTTAATGACACTGAATTCTTAGTGTTAAGTGTCCATCTTCACACATGCCTTAAACAATTTTTAAAAATATATTTCACATTCTTTAATTTAGCGGCTCATTCCAAGTTTGTTTGTGATTTGACACCCAGTAGCCAGTTTATTTTTTTTGCTAGGGTGTCATTAAACATTCAAGCATTCATTTATTAATGTATTAATCATCAGCTTTTGATGTCAAAACATTTTTTCCATTAGTAGAAAGGAATCTTTTATACACACCATCCCACAGACAGGATAACACATACCACAGCCTTTGATATACCAGTCACGGTGCACATACTGAACCTAGAAATAGCCTACTGGGCCCACCAACAGGGATCGACCCTAGATCAACCATGCATCAAACAAGTGCTTTACCACTGGGCTACGTCCCATCCCATTAATTCCAAATACAAAGACTACAAAATTAAAATATCCCACAATATTTTATTCTTGCCTACAGTCTGCAGGCAACAGTGAGTGGACAGATTGACTAAAGGTGGGGACATAAAACTAAGTCTAAAATGATCCAGCCTTATCAGGGTTAGTGACCTCAAGAGAGAAGTAAAGGGGAAAAGGACAACATCCGTCAGCAGTCACCAAGGTCTCCGACTTGTACACGGTGCATTTATTTATTTACCTGATGAATAACCCAGCATACCCATGTTACTAACACCAAGCATATGAAAGTCACAGAAGAGGATTCTATACACAACTGTATCTAAACACACAGAGATGATTCTATACATAACTGTATCTAAAACACAGAGAGGATTCTATACATAACTGTATCTAAAACACACTCAGCTGAAGATTCTATACACAACTGTATCTAAAACACACAGAGATGATTCTATACATAACTGTATCTAAAACACACAAAGATGATTCTATACAAAACTGTATCTAAAACACAGAGAGGATTCTATACATATCTGTATCTAAAACACACTCAGCTGAAGATTCTATACACAACTGTATCTAAAACACACAGCAGGGGTGAGCAATGACTTGCAAGTGCCTCATACTCGCCTAAAACTTACAACTGGCAAATAGCTTATTGCTCGCCTCAATCGTTTTGCTACAGGCTATTGTTGAAAAAATTAAGCACAGTTTCAAACTGTAAACCCATTAAGGCAATATCATTTAAGGCAATATCGTAAAAACAGTCGTTTTGTTCTTTAACACTGAACTATCACTGCAACAGAACGTGTAAACGTTGATAACAGGCTATTATTATTATTAGCATTACTTACTGCCTCTATGATATGTTCACCGGTGACCAATTAAGAACATACCTGTTGAAAAATAACCTTAGTTTTAGAAACCAAATGGTTTTCACACAAATAATTAGTTATTCAACCACTGAATATATTTCAATATGTGAGTTGGGTAATCTGTCAACTGTTTCAAATTAATAAATCGAAAAGTTTTGCATGTTTCATGCGAAATTTGTTTTCAATATGGGTATGTTTTTATCATACACCGGTGGACATTAGATCCTAGCTGAAAGGGGTTTCCGGTCTATTGCTGAAATGGCAAAAGGAAATATTTTAAAACTGTTACATTCTAAATAAAGCTATACACAATTTGTTTGTTGTTTATTTTTAATGTTTGAAATTGCTCTCCTTATTTGGTATTTCTCGCCTGGGATAATATTCAGGAGAGCAGTGGATTTTTCTCCTGCTATTTTCAAATGGAGAGGCCTGCATAGAAGTACACATGTAGATTCTATACATGACTGTATCTAAAATATACAGAAGAATCTATATATACAACTTTATCTAAAATATACAGAAGATTCTATACACAACTGTAACTAAAATATACACAAGATTCTATACGCAACTGTAACTAAAATATATAGAAGATTTTTATACACAACTTTAACTAAAATATACAGAAGATTCTATACACAACTGTAACTAAAATATACAGAAGATTCTATACACAACTGTAACTAAAATACTGAAGAGAATTTTATGTACACAACTAATAAAATTTAAACTGTGCACATAAACCTTCATACTCCTCCATCATTATACATTTTATTTTATTTTATTTCACAGAAAATGAAGAATACTAAGTTAATCTAGGGCCTAAGCATTCATTACATGTATGTGAAATTAAGAAGAGGAAGCTGGCCATTCATTGTCCACATAATAGAGGCCAGTCATTTAATACTGTAATGGATCCTACAAATCCTCCAGTTCATTCTAGTCTACTATAAATAGATGTGATATCTATGGGGCAGGCAATCATGAAGGTATACTTCTCTCCACACTGACAGCTCACAGGACAACCAGTGTTGATGATACAGTGGTTACAGCTTAGAGGTACTATGTTCTCAACCCGGTACAGGCTCAACCCAGAATGAGTAGACAGGCGAATAAGATAGTGTAACACTACCTACTACTAAATCAACTTTTCTCGCACTGTCATTCACACCTGTCATCTACAGACATAATGTCATCCCACACAGTAGAGGCAACTGCATGGGCTAACGTGCTTGTAAAGCAATGCACAGCTTGGGAGAGAAAAATCTAAAGTGCCCTTGGGGACAAAATAGATGGTCCAATTCAGCAAAACCAACCATGTTCTGCATATAAAACAGGATTGTTATTTTTAATACAAACATGTGTTACTGTCACTGACTGGACATAATGGTTTGTTATTTTCATTCTATCTTCAGACAGACATCTCAACCCATCACTAAAATATTATATGACTCTAATCGGCTAACTGATCAGCTAAATAATCGACTAAATGATCGGTTAAATAATCAACTAAATGATCAGCTAAATAATCGGTTAAATGATCGGCTAAATAATCGACTAAATGATCAGCTAAATGATCAGCTAAATAATTGACTAAATGATCGGCTAAATAAATGATTAAATGATCAGTTAAGTAATTGACTAAATGATCAGCTACATAACTGACTAAATGATTGGCTAAATAATAGACTAAATGATCGGTTAAATAATCAACTAAATGATCAGCTAAATAACTGACTAAATGATCGTTTAAATAATCGACTACATGATCAGCTGCTCCTGTTCCTAAGAAACATTCATGTTATTCGGACACCAGCAAAACATGAAAACCCCATCACTCAAGTCAGTGGTTTTCCGTTCATTAACCACCAGTCAGTGTTTTGTCAGAAAGACATTTTGGGTATGGTGCTATTTAACTGAATGCAACCACAGTCAACAAGGGAAATGAGGGGCCTATATACCCAGAAAGAAAATCGGTTAAATTCATGTTTAGGGTTATGAAAATCATACAGTAATGATAAGTAATTAATTTTGTTTCAAAGAAATAAAATCTGCCACACCAAAATGACACCATACCCGTTTTACCATCTGGCAAAAAACTTGCTGGCAGTTCTTAAAGAACACAACTTCTTTTTTTTAAATTGAATATTAAGTAAATATTACCATGAAGCACAGATTAGCAAACTGGTCATACATTAATGCAGTAACATGAAGTTTACAAGTACTGGACTTATGAGCATGCCTAAACATTGTACAGTAAATAGATATGGTGTACATTTTTACTACTACAAGTGTATCTTGTCAATTATAGATCACATTAATAAGACGATTAGTTTTCTAAACATTTCAACTGAGATATATGACATTTCTAGGGAAAACACTACTGAACTAAACAATAACTCTGTTGTGTGCCACGTCAAGCAGTCTGGCTCTGCTACCCTACACTACAAATTACTAACTGGCACTTTTAACCAATGTAAGCTTTTGACCAGCACTAATATTCTGTCACTAATAATGTAATTTCAGTCATATTCATGGTGGAACATTTCCTCTAGAAAAGGTTGCTGTGCTTTCAGCAAAGAGATACAAGTAAACATTTTTTTTATTAATGAATTAATACTATATTTGACAATAACATATCACATTAATAACACAATTAGTTTTCTAAATATTCAACAGAGATCTTAAACCAAACAATTTAAAAGCATTTCTGCTAAACGTATGTGCCCACAAATAGATCAGCTATTCAACATGACAAATTACTAACTGGCACTTAAACCAATTTAGGCTTTTTTCCAGCACTAATATTCTGTGACTAATTAAGTAATTTTTAAAATATTCATGCGGAACCTGCCATCTGCAACCTGCAATCTTCATACTTCTGGCTCTTACTCAGAAATGTCTAGACACAACGCTGATTTCCAATTTCAAACAGACTATACTTTTACCTTTTTCTTGTTTAATTATAGAACCCGGTACATGATCCCAAAGTACAGAAATTATATCCCAATTAATGTCTGAGAAATTAACCATACAGATTAACAAACAGACATGCTGTTAAATTATCGGCAAACAGCAAAGTGATAATATATTCATAAATGACTACACATGAAAGCATTGTGTTACATGATGTAAGCATGTAAAAACAAATGCTTTGTATTGCCAGAAATACTGCAATACATCACACCAAAAAACAACACACACATCAGCTGTTATTATTGCAAGAAGCAGCTTGTAAGAGCCATCATTCTTAACCCACACAGAAGTTGCTACTAGCTGGAACACCACTCAGTGCTCAATATGACAGGATGCACCTTTCACAGGACAAAAGATAAATCTCTTTATGACACCTTGTCAAAGGATGGGCTATAGTCAACGAGTACTTATACATTTTCCAACAGCAACAAATCTTTAGAACAGTCTGTAAATCCAATTACTTCCAGGCATGCATCTACAGACAGACAACAATAAACATTAACAATATTATTTCCTGTCCATCGATGAAGTTTCACCGATCGCAGAAGAAGACAATAAGACCTTATTACGCTGACCACCTCACAATTGGGGGAAGTCATCAGATTAGCCATGTCAAACAGCTCCTTGCATTAACAGCACAGCAGTTAAAACCGCCAGGCGCTGGGTTCAAACTCCAGTACTGGCTCCAACTCAGAGTGCAAATCACAATGAGGAGGTGTAGAGCCAGAAAACAAACTGTTTTCAAAAAAATTATTATCGATATTTCTAGTCAGTTGAAAATGTATTTGCAACTACTGTTTAATGATCTCTGAAACTGCTCAGGGAACTGTGATGCGATGCTGAACAAAACGTACCCCTAGAGCTATACAGAGTTATTGCTCAATAATAGTCTGTCATAGACAAACAGCTCATCTAGCAACGTTAAAAGTTTGTTTTGTTTAACGACACCACTAGAGCACACTGATTTA